>CABHPH010127852.1:0-25427 GCA_902168325.1 Peromyscus nudipes | reverse complement strand
ATAGATAGATAGATAGATAGATAGATAGATAGATAGATAGATAGATATGGAGTTGGAGATAAAGATGGAGATAGAGATGCCTTCTCACCAAACCCTGCTCATCCCACTCTAATGGTAACACCTTGGTGATCTGCCATTTGCTTCCCAACTGACCTGCTGGAAGGAGCCCTCACAAAGCCAAAGGAAAATGCAGTCACTCACAAAGGTCTTACAGGCCCAGTGACACCCCTAAAGACAATGAGTGAACCACCCACTCTTTCTACTAAGGCCACAGAGTTGATTATAAAAGGACACAATGCGAACCCTCCCCAATGCTTCTGCTATTCAGCCATGTCCAATACCTAGTATGCACACACTAGAGCGCAGGACATTAGCCACCTTTTCACACCTATTGGCAGGCAGAATTTAAGGGGCAAAGCATGGCTGCAGTGCATGGCCCTGATGCATGGCTCAGCACCCACTGCTGCTTGTGCAGCCTCAAGTCTTTTTGTCTTTGTCTGTAACGGGGCTGGTACAAGGAACTATTCAGATGAGTGGGCTAGATGCATGTACACTGCTCTCCGGTGCTGCAGGAACCCTGTCCTCACCACCTGTCAGCCTGGATGCTCCACGCTGGAAGAAGCCTGCCTAAGCACCCGGCAGGACGTCACGTCACTGTGTCTCTGATGACACCAACCCAAGCTTGAGGGAAGCATGGAGAGAGCACCTGGCTCATGCAGCTTGCAGCTTCCTTTTGCTCAGCAGCCCTCTCATCTCAGGCTGCGGTTCTCGGGCCAAGTCTGTGAGGACCCTGAGGAGGGCAGTGTGATGCAACTGAGCAGACAGATGAGTTGGTTAAGCCATCTCCTTTATCATGTCGGAGACTTTGGACGTTTCGAAGGGAGACAGGCTTGAAAAGAAGTCTACAACACACTTGGTAATTGACACAAGTGAGTGGCCCTCTTCTCAGGAAGTTCCCTCCTTAAATGAAAGATCCCTGGGATGTCACCTTAGAGCAAACAACAATAGGAGAGGGGGGAAACCATTTAAGAGTCTCAGTAAATCAAAATCCTCCCATGAAGGAAACTGATTGCTGAGAAACCTACCTCCTAATCCATTCATAAATCAGACCAAGTCTGAGAGTCTTTCCCATGATTCATGTTAACATTCCACTCGCGTAGTATGAATCATCTGTTTAATGAAAACTTTCACCACGACCGGCAAGAGCCACTGGATCTGGCTTTAAGACTCTCTCCAGAGCTCAGAAGGTTTTCTATTATTGACAGAAAAGTTACTGCATTTTAAGCAGCCACTTTAAATATTACTCATGCAATCAAAGCTGTTTTCCTAACTCAATTTATACAGTTTTCAAACATGTATTATAGCTGACCTTATTAAATATTCTGTAGTGTCTTTTACACATGTTGGCATACAAAAGCACAACCCCAGACTTCTGGTAGATTGGAAGAGGCACAGACTCAGGGATTGGTCCTGAGGGAACAGATGAAGCTTTGGGCCAACCAGTGCCACAGGAGGCCAGGGACAGGTTCTCACAAGACCGCTGAGCTGAAGTGAGTAAGCAGGCATGCAGAGCTGGAGATACGGGTACTCTGAACACCACTCAGGAACCTCCCAGAAGCCCCCTCAGGAATTCTTTTCCAGACTCTAGGGACAAGGGAATATTTTTCAATCTTATGAATGCCCAGGGTATCACGGGGAAAACACGGCAATTAGACATTTTCAAATAAAACCTTAAAATCTGTAAGCTAGAAAATACTGCCTTAGATGGCTCCAACCATTGCGCTCACACCACCTGGCAATAGGCTAAGCGCTGGAGACTTAAGTCTTACTCCATCTTCAACACACTCCTGAGGAAGATGCTACCATCTTCCTGTCTGGTAAGACAGAAAGACAAGCAAGTTTGTCCATGACCAGGGCAGAGTCCGCTGGGAACAGGACCTGCAGCAGCCAATACCTGTACCCTAAATCCTTCCCTCAGCTGTCCTAGGAGCTCAAAGCTTAAGTTGCTCCCCATCTACCATTTCTTGTTCTGAGTATCATTCAGTTCTGGCAAAAAGGGGCTTTAATGCCATTGGGCGCCAACCCATTGCTCACCGAAGGAGTTTAGCTCCTCTGAACGGAGTGCTGTGGAACAAAACGATTAGTTCGAAACAGTTGGGCAGGGAAGTCCATCCCAGATGCTGCTGTAAGAGTCAGAATCAGAGGGAAGACAGCATAGCTCTGAAGGAGGATGAGAGGGAAGGGGACAGGTGCTGCAGCCAGCCAGGTGACAACTGTCAGCCAAACCAGAGAACATCAGAGCAGGCAAACGAGCTAGCTAATGAGTGTGGCTGCGAGTGTCAAACACCAGGCCTCACTCTGGCTTCCTCCTGAACACGAGAGAGGGGTGGCGGTGCATATGGAGGAAAGGGGGAGAGAGGGAGAGAGACAGAGAGAGACAGAGACCCAGGATCTGCTCATCTCAGTGAACAAGGGGAGGGTGGCGGTGCATAAGGAGGAAGGGGAGGAGGCAGGGACAGAGATCCAGGAAAGCACGAGAGCATACATAGTCTCTGGGTCTGATGCTGCCTATGCTTCCATCTGTCTCTCTCTGGACACCTGTCCACATGAGTTCAAGCAGGGAGCTAGAATTACCTGAATTACACCCCCACTGTCCCATCTGTGGCCGGGGGAGGGGGTGCCTGCTTAGCTACCACAGACAGCTGTCCACTGAGTGAGCTCTCTACCTCCCTAGCTACACATAGTGAAACACTGCCAGTCACCAGGTGTCAACTGATGCAAAATGATGCATGAGCCACAGGGAGAGCCCTGGCCTCTCAAACTCGCTAAAGCCAGAGCATCCTAAATAGTCAACATTCAGAAAAAGGAAGCTGCCCCAGTCAGCAAGAAGAGAATGGACGAAAATAATTTGGACGAATTGCATCGCTGGGAATTTTAGGTTTTCTAGGGCAGCCCCTAGAGGACAGTGACCCAAGATGAGACAAATGGATGACACAGTCTCAGATAAAAGGCTTACAGCTTAATTGGAAAAGAATAAATGACCATACAGGAGACACATGCCCCAGGAAGCCACAGAGCTGGCAGCACACAGTGGGGTGGCAGCCCTGTGTGGAACACCACCAGGCCCATCCCAGCTGACTCCCTGCTTCCAATTCTAGGTCCACAGTTCTTCATGCAGACACACAGTTTATTCCAATAGGGCTTCTCAGTCCACACTCTTTCCCCCCATCAGGACTGTCTCCACAAACAACCAGCAATCATGCCAAGCCCTCTCATTAGGACCCTGCAGTGGGAACCCTGGCCCCGGGTCTGCCAGCCCAGACTACTACCCTATCAAACCTTCCCCAACCAAAAGTCAGATACACTGTCACATGACCTCCCCTGAACACACACTCTAATCGAGAGCAACACCTGACCCTAAAGGAAATAACCCAATCAAATTCCTGCTCAGACATCCAACCAGGGCTGGAAAGATGACTCAGAGATTAAGAACACTGGCTGCTTTTGTAGAGGCTCCTTGTTTGATTCCCAGCACCCACATGTGATGCACAATCATCTGTTAGCTCCAGTTCCAGGGAACTGATGCCCTCTTCTGGCTTTGGCAGGTACTGCATGCATATGGTGCACAGGCATACAAGCAGGCAAAACACCCACACACATAAAAAAATATAAATAAATCAATCTAAAAGCAGAAAGCAACCCACCCATACCTAACAGTCACAGAGGTAGTAGTCTGGTAAGAATGAGTTTAGAATAATCCAGGTGAGCAAAAGAAGGGGGGGGGGGTCATACTACAATTTATGAATTTATGCTAAAATTTTAAATAGCAAGTAGCACAGAGGGGCCCAGGGGGTCCTCAGAGGGAACAATGGGCATATATTACCTCATCTGGGGGTCATGGAAGGTTTCAAGAGACCTGAAGGAAGAAAGGAGCTAACTACACAGAGGCAAGAGGTAGAAGAGAATGTACCGAGTCTTCATACAACCCTGAGCCAAGCCAGCTAGGCTACGAAGCAGTACACGCTGCACTGCACACCAAGTCAAGATACCTGCAGAGAATGCTGGGAAGCCCTGGGCTCCGGGCATCCTGCCATAATGCTGCTCTTCCCCCACCCCAGCAAGTTCCCTGGGCTTGCCTCCCCTCGGAGCCCTGCCCCTGCCACCTCTCCTTGACCCCAATGTTTCTGCTGCTGCCATCACCACCAAGCACAGGGCTGAGTGGTCCAGAGGGCTGTGTGGTCGGCTTCCTGATTCATCCTGCTGTGTCTTATTAAAATAGCCTGCTGCCTGCCCGGTGTTCTTCTGCGCAGAGCAGAGGGGTCTGAGCAGCACAAGCGGCAGTGAGGCAAGCTGTACCCCGCTTCTTTGTGCTGGAGGAATGACCTAGATGCTGCTCTCTACAAAAGACGGGCACTCCAAGCTTTAACTCTTTCTTCCAGCCTGGCTCCCAGGTAGCAGACAAGGGCTGCCTAGGCACATGTGGGTGGGGACAGCACAACAACCTCTCCCTGCCATGGGCTGTTCCAGATGAGAGGAGGGCCATGCCCCTGTGTGGGTGGGTGCCTTCAGAATGGCCAGCTGCAGCAGAGATTTCTCTGGGACTCCCTGTTTATACAAACTCATTCACAAGGTCTATGATCGGGGACAAGCATGGCTTCCCCCATCCTCCTCTATCCTTACCTTCTATCCCAGACGGTCACCCTCAGTCTAAAGCATCCATTTGCAGTCTACTTTAAATATATCTTTGTGAGGAACCCATAGACAAGTGGCAAGCCCGTGTGAGATCTTTCTATGGAGAACACAAGCAAGCAGAAACCCGCAGGCAAAGACCACCTGGGGTAAAAGGAGCTGGGGAGAGAACAAAGCAATGGGCATTCCCAGACAGGCTAGGCAGGCAACTTTCTAACTAGTCAGCTTCTCAAAACTGTAGACAACTCATTGATATAGACAACTCTGGTGATAATAACAGAATATATCATAACAAAATAATTAAATATAAAATAATAACAAAAATATCATAGATTGTTACAGACAGCTGAAGCAACAGGAATGCATGCCTCACAGCTTGAGACTGCAAGTCTGCTGTCATGGTGCTGGACAATTTGGATGGCTCTCTTGATGACTTGAATATGGCTAACTTCTTCCTGCTATGCCATCCCATGAACAGGAAAGAGAGGGGGCAAACTCTTGGATATCTGCTGTGGATATCACTCTGTATCAATAAAGCGCTGATTGGCCGGTAGCCAGACAGGAAGTATAGGCGGGACTAACAGAGAGGAGAATTGAGGGAACAGGAAGGTAGAGGAGAGACTGCCTGGAGCCGCGGCCAGGAGAAGGAAAATGTAAAGTACCGGTAAGCCACGAGCCACGTGGCAAAGTAGAGATTATTAGAAATGGGCTAAATATAAGAGTAAGAGCTAGACAATGATAGGCCTGAGCTAATGGCCAAGCAGTTTAAATAATGTAAGCGTCTGTGTGTTTATTTTATAAGTGGGCTCGGAGACTGGCGGGACTTGGGAGCTGGAGACTGGCGGGTGGCGGAGATTTGTCCTGACTGTGGGCACGGCAGGAAAACTCTAGCTACAGATATCTCTTTTTATAAGGACAGCAATCCTATCAAGAGGGACACACCCTGATCACCTCACCCAACAGGAACCACCTCTCAAAAGCCCATCCAAATACCCTCACACTGTGGGTTAAGAATTCTACATAGGCATTTAAGGGCGGAGACATAATCTGCCACCTATCAATATCAACCTCTAGGACTAAGGTATAGTGGTATTTTATTTGTACTGAAATGTGATTTTATTTGTATGTTAATAAATAAAGTTGCCTAGGGGTCAGAGCTATTAGCAAGCCATAGCGAAAGCTGGTTGTGGTGGTGCACGCCGGTAGGATTTGCTGAAGGAGGCGCACGCCTTTAATCCCAGCACTTAGTAGGTAGAACTAGGTAGATCTCTGTGTGTTCAAGGATATAGCCAGCATTGGAGACACATGCCTTTAATCTCAATACCAACCATAAAGACCTGGAGTGACCTACAGACAGGCAATGACGAAACGGTCATGTGGTTGGGTTTATAACCAATGAGAAGGCAGAACAGGAAGTCTTTATAAGACAAACACACAGGAAGTAGCTCCCTTTTCGGAGAGGTCTCCTGGCTGAAGAGGCTAGCTGAAGCAGGGGGGTAAGGCTCTTAGCTCTGACCTCTTGGGCTTTTATCTTTACATTGGCTCTGTGTTTCTTATTTAATAAGACGGTTGGTTAAATCTACACTAAGGTAGCAATCATGTGTCACCCTCAGGTACACTGCTAAGTCCTGTATCTTGTTATGTAAATGTCTTGCCATCCTGCTGACTCTTGTGGGTGCCTCAGGTATAAACGGCAGGTAGAATTTGCCTCCCAGAACCCAACTTGCCTCTCAGAACAGACATAATATCTGATTCTATCTTCCTCTTCACGCCCTCCCCCACCTCCCCCTGCACAGCAGGAGTGTGGCTCAGGATTGAACCCTTTCCCTCCAGGGCTATGAAAGGGAAATGAAAGCACAAGCAAAGTGATTTAATGCTGAGCTGGTCATCATGCCATGATCCAGCAGTCCGATGCTGACCAAGTCCGTTGATTTCTCACCTCCTAATCACATGCCTGCCAGACTTGAAATGCAGCGAGCATGGTGAGAACAAACAGTAACAAGGCTCTGACAGCCCTCCGAGGTCAGGGGTGAGGATACACCTTGCATGTTTTGACTGAAAGGGGCCAAAGAGGAAACAACTGGGACACTAAATAGAGATCTTTTATTCAATAGCATCAGCCTCCCTGAAAGGCACCCGTTCCCATCAGGGACACTCACCCACTAAAGAGTGTGCTGTGCAGTGTCCTGCAGCAACAGAAACACCCAGCTTTGTGACATGTATCTGTCCTGGCATTCAGCTAACGCGGTAAAGTCACAAGCAAATTTGCATCAGGCCTGAATGGAAGAGAATGTCCTTTACTGACACACGTTATCATTAGAGTTTCGTTGCTGTGAGATGTTTCCAGATAAATGCCAGGCCTTTAGAAATCTGGTCTCAGATGCCTCCTAGAAGCTGCGTTGGGGAAGTTCATGCATTTACCAAGTGTCTTGACATCACCTTAGGTCCAAGGGGACAATTCTATCTGGTTTTGATGGCTGAGGCCAAGAGGACCCTAGGACCAACTCTAGCCCATTCCATAGCTAGTCATGTAACATGCCCTCCATGTTCTTCACTCTAGGCCCAGAAAAAGCTCAGCCTGGACCTGAGGATTCTCAGCCATTTTCTGGGTTCCTTGTACCTTCAGACATTGCCCTCTCCAGGGCACCATACATTGGAAAATACCCACTTTGTATTGCATGAGTTTCCTAAATAAGAGACTTGGTTTGGGTTCTAATGAAGCACAATAAATAGTGTAGTAACTGCAGGATTAGACAGCCCTGGAGGCAGGGTCAGGCTTCCTCATATGCTGGGCACATGCCATGTGCAAACGCTTGTTCCACTCCAGTGTGGACTGTGGAAGCCAGTGCTTACCACCTTGGAGGGATATCATGAACAGGAAATAATGCATAGAAAGAGCTCAGCATGGTGTATTGGCAAATGTGACAAACTCAACCTGTTTATAACTGGTTTCATAAAGAAACTGAACTTTTACTAGATTACAATAGTTAAAACAGCTGACTAGATGAAGTTTCAGAGAGTGTACAGAGCAGTTGGAAACAAATGTCCCTTTGGGCAACAGCATCTACCCTAAACTATGCCGACAACCTCCCATTATAAACACAGACAGGATTACTTGTGACATCAGAACTCCCCCACTCCCGCCCCGGCACACACACAATCATATTCATCTTCTCAGAGGAAGGACATCACTCCCCATCAAGCTACAACTCAACCACAACCACTCCAGTTTTCTTCCTCTTAGCTTATGTTACCACCTTCAACAGGAATATAAGGAGGATGAGCTAAAGCCACCTTCAACCTGCCAAAGCCAAATTAGACACCATTCACCCATTTGCTTCATGCAACACAAGTGAGTATTTCACAATGTATGATATCCTAGAGAGTGTCTGAACCCTCACAATAACCTAAAGGGGCTCGTGCTAACCTCTGCAGAGGCCAGCACTATTCAACAGAAATATAAGTCGCTGTATCATGACTCATATATTGGTATCATGACCAATGGTGTGCTCTATAATATGTAACTAAATTCTCTACCCATCACACTAAAAAGTAAAAACAAATGGGAATTTTAACATTTTATTTAACCCAACATACTCACAAAGTATATTTCACCATGCCATTAATATTTTTAAATATAATGATCATTCATATAGAGACTTCAAAATTGGGAGTATTTGGCTCTTGGCATATCCTAACCAGCCTCATTTCAAGTGTTTAGCAGCCACATGTGGCCAGATATTGTTGAGTCAGATTCTGAGGTTTAAAGAAAGAAAAATGGCTTAGCCCCACACAGATTCAGCAGGCTCTGTGTGCAGAGCCAAGGTCCTTTCTATGACCCTTTCCTCTGTCTGGTTTGTTGTGTTCATTAACCCCCACCCCCTACAGGCCACCATCTTCTGCAAGCAATGGGAGCATCTCCTTCATTACAGGAACTGGATGCATACCCCATCCTACACACTAAGAAGGCACAAAGACATATCTGCTATTTAACTTTAAAAATACGATCCTGACAAAACACCATCACTAAAAACCTGCTAAAAGGGACCCCGGGGTGACAACAGGTAAGAGGAGAAAATGAGTGGTTTTTCAATAGCACCCAGTTGATGTCAGAAGATAGTTTCAAAACTGTCACACACACAAAAGTCCAATTCTGTCAAAAATTTCAGAAAGAGGGTGAATGCTTCACAGATTAGTTATTATTGGAGAAGGATCCCATTATAAAATACAGAAAATGGAAAGCGAAGTCCTGGGGGAAATGGGTAGCATGTTCTTTAATGGGAGCAGGTAAATGCATATTCTGAGGTTTAAAGAGACTGAGCAATGAGTTGGGAAGCACTAGGCACAGAGGTCTGGGGGGAGCAGCCTCCTAATGGCCCAGCTCTCACTTCATCATCTTGCATTGTCTCTTCAAAGACAATAGAGTGATCAGGGATGGACTCGTCATATCCATAGTTTGCCTCGTGAGAGATGGTGGTGATTTCTTGTTGCCAATTTCACCACATGGAAAGGAACATCCAAGAATCAAGACAACTTGGAAAGCCGTCCTGAGATTAACACAATCCACAGTTTCCTATAGGAATAAACCAGCTAGAGTTTAACTATAAAGAATACAAAGTCCTGGAGCATGGGCAGTCCTTGGGCTCCATGCAGGATTAATCCAATGCCCTGTGTGCCAGGAAGGGTCTCCCTACCCAGCTAACATCCTTGCAGCATCCTTGTCAGAGTCCAAGGAAGAAGTCTGTGCCCAGTTCCAACAGACCTGCAGGGAAATCCAAACCAAGAGACGTGGCCCATCTTCTGTGCTAGCAGGCCACCTGAGGACAGCTGAGACCTGAGCTCACCGGGGTAGCAGGTGACCCGTCCTGTATACTCCCTGCAACATGCCAGACTCATTACTGTAGGTGCATGCAAATTATGAGCTGAGGGGACATTTCCCAATTCTTGTAAAGTGGGACATTGACCTCAGTACCCACTAGACCTGGCTCTTCTTGTCAAACAGAGAATGGCCTTGGTGGGTCATTTGACCACTTGAAACCCTATTTTTTTCTTTCTAGAGTCTTCCAATCATGTTACACATAGTTATTGCGCCCATAGTTATCTAGCTACTTATACTAACAGAAAAACAGACAGATTTGTTCCACCTGGAAGGAGGACATGCCAGCACACAGGTTATCACATACAAACAAATATAACAACTGTGCCCTCTCCACAAAGCTGTCCTGGAGATTAAACGGCACATCCAATGGGGACAGAATGCACTAAATCAATGTTATCTGCTGTTGTTATGAGTAGTAGCAATGTTGATGTCTAATCTATCCAGCTACACAAGAGCCTGGGCCTAGTTCCAAAAGTCTAATTTGGCTGGAAGCCAGGATAGAAAAAGAGCCCAAAGGGGTCACCATTCTTCATATCCTAATGTCTTTCTAGATTTTCTGGATTCATGCCACATAAGCATCCTACATATAGATGGACCCTAGATAGACTTCATTTGGCAAACTCAACAGTCCACTTAGCCCAGGATCTCAGTGAAAGGTAGACCTGGGACAGAGAGCTCTGGGGACAGAGAGCTCTGGCGATACAGTTCTCCCAGCTGGAGGAGTGCCAGCTTGTTTTCAGGCTGTGCCAAGTAGTCTACCTGCCTTCAGAGCTCATGTGCTAGCAAGGAGAAGCTGAGGACATCCCAACAGACTGTGTCCTCTCACATCTTCACGGGAACTGGAGAAACAGCAGGAAGGCAGTCCTGTCACCAGCATGAACTAGTGCCCTCCGATGTTACTCCAGGGGGTACCAGGTCTCTAGAGATAGGAGTACTCTCAGCTCTGAGTGCTTGCCACACCCTTCACCATGTATCTGCTGAACATGAACACTTGAGACAGCCCTTGCCCACCTCCATGTTCCTACAGCCCTAAGTGGAATAGAAGCACTTCTGTGCTGTTTTATAGACAAGGAAAGTAAGGATAAAGAATTTGACCAAGAATGCACATCAAGGAGAAACTAGGCAGATCCCAGCTCCAGGAGTCCAGGCTTGAACCCACAAGCCAAAGCACCTCACCAAGGTCCACCCTTGGGGAAAGGGAAGCAAAGAACTGGGGAGGAGAGGGGCCTCCATGTGACCTGAACCTTGCTAAGCTGTAGCAGTTCCTAACTGATCTAATTTCCGTGAATGGATTCCATATGAAATTTCCCATTAACCTTTCAAAAATCATTGGATGATGACCAATAGCAAAAGACAGCTCATATGCCAAGCTTTAAAATAAAACTGTCACAATGAAGCAAAATACCCCTCAACAGTACAACTGAGAAACTGTGGCAATCAGTCCACCTAAAAGGATACAAGAGGTCCAGGTAGTTCGTTTTTAGCAACACTTAATACTAAAAGTGAGGAGACTGGTTCTTGGCAAGAAGGCACTACTGCGGGGTGGGCTGGGGAGTGGCCCTGGGAGCTGGGAGATGTTGATCTGCCTGAGGTTACAGAGGATGATGTAGAAGTCAACATTCACTGAGCTGTATATGAAAGATCTGCATGGATATTATTCCTCAATATGAATGAAAACAAGTACCCCTATATATTATTTGATCCAGGACCCTACTTTTAGGTAAGAAAGCCCAGATTCTGATTTGGTTTCTTAAGATGTCTTACTTTACTTAAGTGTACAGGTGCATGTGTCTATGTGTGTGATCTATGTGGATTGTATGCCCAAGGTGAGTGTGAGTTCCCATGGAGGCAGAATAGGATATCGGATCCCCAGGAGCTGAGTTGATAGGTGTTTGGAAGCCACTCAACATGGCTGCTGGTGTATGAACTCAGGTCTTCATGAAGGATCAATAAGCGCTCTTAACCACTTAGCCATCTCTCCAGGCCCCAAAGAATCAATTAATAAAGAAAGCAGTGCTCTATACAGAGATATTTTATATCTCTATGTAGAGATAAAATATTAAAAATATAAATAAGAAGAATTTTTTCATGATTGAAAACTTATTTCTTTGCCAAATAATTTGTGTACTTAACAAAGAAAGGGCAGTGGCTATTAAAACATCTAACCAGAAAACTCAGGAACTACAGTACAACATGCAAGCAATGGAATCAGCTGCATAAGCAGGTGTGCACAAGCCACACACAACCTCCAGCCAGCCCAGCCCACCCTGCTGGGGAGATTCACAGAAAAATATGTCCACAGAGAACAAAGCAAGGCCACCCTGCCACTTCAGAGGGGCTTAGAAGAACATTCCCTTCCTCTACACCTAGGAGCATTGAGCCTTTTAAGACGACGCCACAAGAAACTCAGAAAAGCAATCTCAAAGGCATAGAGTGAGATAAAACTGTCAGCTATCTATCTCAACAACCAGGTGCATGAAGTAAAATGGGCATAAGTGACAAGAAACCAACAGCTCACCAGTCTCTCACCACACTGGGTACCATTGTGCGTGCCCTGGCCTCTAACCATTTCCAGGCTTGGAAGCAAACTGTACTTAGGAAAAGAAAAAAAAAAAAAAAACAGTCCAGGGATCCACCCAGGTACTGCCTTGAAGCAACCGGAAGTCCCACAAAATGCAACATATGTGACCCTGGGCCACTGTCACCCTACCTGGCAGCCAGCACTGGCTGCCTCTTCGGAGAATCTGCACTTCCCACTAACAAAAGTGAATCTTGCCTCCCAGGCCTCCCAGGCCTCACAGGCAGGACTTCGCTTTGCTCACGACACTGCGAGGGTTTTGATACATCAGGCACAGGAGCAACGAGTACTTGGCTTGATCACAGTCACACTCTGGTTTGAAAGATGGTTGAGCAATTACAAAGTCCTCAGCCCAGCAAGAGCTCCCTGGGGTCTGGACGGTGGACTTTTAAAGAGGAAATTGGACCCACCATGCAAATAGGTTTCACTCTCCTATGCCTTTTGAAAGAGTCCTTATTCCCAAACTCTCTTCAAGAGCTGAGGAAAGAAAACTAAAAACTTAAAGGCGATGTAATTCTAGACCCATCCCATCTCGAGACCCCTCTCCCTCCACAGGTGTCGATTCTCCTCCCCCTCCTGTAGTGCCCTGGATCTCTTTAGCTGCCCCACCTATCTGGTGCACCCTGGGTACAGATGCCAACAAGATGAGAGCCACTGTTAAGCATGTGGTGAGGCTTCGCTTTCTTTCTGTGAACTGCAGCTGAGAGGGCCGTGAGGTCTTCCTGGAGCCTCTCTCGGCTTTCTTTTGCCTCCGACTACTCACAGAAATGTGCCACTGCCCTCCTCCTGCTGGGTCAGGGTCAGGAACCAGCTTTGAGCTTCTTAGGGATGAGATTCTCTTTGCACCATGAAAGTCTAAATATACATCTTTGCAGAGTGCAGAATGAGAGGAAATGGCTGACAATGGGTAAGCCCAATTCCAATTCCTTAGTCCAATAAGAAAATTTAACCACAGCAGCCCTGTGAAGGGAGAAGTGTAGCTTCTTGGCCTACAGGCAGTCAGGAAATGGCCACACTCAACATTTGTATGGGGGTTGTGCAGGGTGAGCTGTGGCCCCTCAAGGGGACCCTGGCTCCTGTGGAGCTCTGAACCTTCATCCTCCCAAGTCTTTAAGACCCTCCCCACAGCATGGACCCTGAAGAATAGCCGAATCTGGGCTTCTTGTCTATGCCAACAAGTTCTGTCTAAAGTTGATGTAACTTTAGGGAAAACATTTTAATGTGTGATGTCTTACTTTCCAAGTATCAAGGAACAATTTGTTCCTGCTACATTTTTTCTAAATTTCCTACAAGGAACGTGTATTACTTGTGGAATAATAAATTAAGTTTTTGGAACAAGACAAGACATAAGCAATTAAATAAGCTGACAGATTAGCCGTGGGAGGAGGGTTACTTCTTATGCTTCTGCATGACCACCAGCTGGAGCAGAATTCAGGAGTCTCCTACAATGTCTTCAGACAAAACCCCTGACATCTCACTGTGGACAGATTCCAACATCAATATCTTAGCCAAAAATCAGAACAGAAAGTGGGTTTGGGTCTTAAAAAGAAACCAGTCAGGGTTGAAAAGAAATAAGAAATCAGGAAACAGAGAGGGTAGGAAGGGGCACAACGACCCCACCCTTGTTGTGTTCCATAAGAGCATGGCTGCCTGAGAGAGGCACAGCCTGTGGTGGCCATACACAGGGGCCCTTGTAGCCGAAGGAGGAAAGAGAAAACGGTCTAATAGACCGTGTCTACAGATGGGACTGGACAACCACCAGCTCCATGAAATCCCCAGGGGACAGGTGGTGATCAGAGTCGAGCTCAGAGGGTGAGTTAGGGGCAACAATCTGTCCCATGTGCAGATGGGCACCTTCCGTCTCTGAGATGGAATCACTCAGCAACCCAAAAGCCCCTCAGGAAAATGAAGTCAGAGTCCCTGCCTGAGCCAAAGGGGAGCCTCTGAAGGTACAAGCAGCCATGCTGACAGCCTCTTGAGAGCAAGTCACCTCCATGGGGTTCAGGACCACGGGTCAGGATGTCTGTGTCAGGCAGTCCCTCTTAGACATAATGCCAGGCCAGGGTTCAAGGCCTGAGGTGAAAGCTGTCCTCAACAGTCTAGACAGCAACTTGAGCCCTGGTGGTAACTGAGCAGATATTAAAGGAGCAGGAGAGTGACTCAGCAGTTGCTGAGAAAGGAGAGAGAAGTACCAGAGAGACAGAAAAGCACCAGGGAGCCAAACTGCTGCCCTCTGAGATGCCCATGGAGCCATGGCCCTGCTACCCTCTGAGATGCCCATGGAGCCACGGCCCTGCTGCCCTCTGAGATGCCCAGGAAGCCACACCCCTGCTGCCCTCTGAGATGCCCAGGAAGCCACACCCCTGCTGCCCTCTGAGATGCCCAGGAAGCCATGCCTCAGAATGATCACAGCTGCTCATCAGGCTGGCTAGGCCAGTGGCAAGACATGCCTTTCCTACAGCTGGGACTGTTTTCTAAGCCTCTTCCTTCCACATAGGCCTGCAGTACACACTGATTTTCTGCAGGAGCTCAAGCAAGCCTCTGTGCCTAAGAGCCTATAAGGGACCCCAGCATCAGCACCAACCTCAGAGGCATAAATACAGGGCTGGAAGGATGCTGTGTGGATGGTGGGTAGCAGGAGCATTCATTTCATCCCTGCCTCAGGACTGATAGTATCAGGATCATGTTTTGAAGGCACTAGAATGGAGGTTCCTTCTGGCTTTCCATCAAGGCAGACAGATTCGGTGTTTGAACAGTTTCATCATAACTAATCTATTTTAATCTCCTTCAAACACAAGAGAGATCAAACACATACACATTTATCTTTACTGCCGAAAACAATATCCTGTGTTACATGCAGATATGCACCTGAAGCATCTTGTGACACTAACAAAAAGGGAGTTGCATGTTGAACAGCCACTGATTTGGTGAGAGGGTCTCTTCATACCCCACCACCATCCCCAAAACCTCACCACACCTGCTTCTCAGGAGCATCCCTGCCCACCAGGAGGATTTGAGTGTTACTTATAAAAATCAAATGAGCCTCCAGGCAGAGGTTGCACACGCCTTTAATCCCAGCACTCAGGAGGCAGAGGCAGTTGGATCTCTGTGAGTTCTGGGACAGCCTGGTCTACTGAGAGAAGCCCTGTCTGGGGTGTGGGGGGAGGGAATCAAATGAGCCACACCAATGATTTTTAAACTTCACTAATTTCTTCAGCTTAATGGCCTTAAGTTATATATTAGATCAGCATCTCATCTGCATATGCAAGTTTCTCCTGAGGAGCAAGCCATGTCTGGCCATGCTGGTGCTTCTGTCACTAGCCAGGACGGAGATGACAGCAGGAGCTATGGGGTCAGTTCAGTTAGGATTGTCTTCTTTTTCTAAAGTCCTAATAAAATAGTCTTTGGGGTAATGCAGAGATCAGTGGTGGATCAATTCACAAGCACCAGTGGTGACGGTACCAACACCAATTCCCTGCCACAGACTGAATCATCAGAGCACATATTGCCACTTTACCACTTAGTGGGGAGGATTAGAACATCAGGGAAGAGCTTTACAAGCATTCATCATTCCCATTTTCTCCCTCTAAGATATTCTCAATACACACCTTAGACCCACACCAAATAAACCCACTGGACCAATAGCTAGGCAGAGCAAATGCCACAGAGTTATTCAGGCTCCAGGTAAGAACACTGTGTCCACAGGCACTCACTCACAGCAGAGGCAGGGCAAGATGTGGGGATGGTGAGATACCCAAAGATAAGAATGGTTGTAACTCAACAGCTGGGTGTTCCTGAGCTGCTTCCTGACAGGAGCCCTCAGCTGACGGGAGCTAGGTTCATCTTCCATCCAACCTAAAGACACTAGGGGACGGAATGATTTTGGGGGGTGTTTAATATGTTACTATGTGTTTACATGAGCTTCTAAACAAGGCATCAGAGAAGACAGCCTGGAAAGGATGGGCAGGCAGACTACCCAGCGGAGAAAGCAGCCTGAGTCACTTAGGAAAGAGCAAGAGGTGGTTCTCAAGTCTGGTAGGCTGAGCCAATGTCAGATGCTGTTGACTTAAAAAGTTTCTTTCTGTTAGTGACTGAGCAGAGGCACCTCCAGGGCAGACTCCTGCTTAAGAAACCTTCGAAACACCCTTTCCTTTGTTCCCAGCTGCCCTAAGGCATTTCTGCCCTTCCCTTAACTCTTCCACAGTGCTCTGAAACTCTGAGCTAAACCCATCCCCCCCACCCCCACAAAAAAATGTGTCTACTTTCGTTTTTAATCAATTGTCACCTTAAATGGAGCATGCTAAGGAATCACCCTTATGTGATAGGTACAGGGCCTGGAGGAAAACCCCCATGCTGCCTTTGTGTGGAAGAACACGACTGTGGGCAGGAGGCCTGTGTTCTCCTTACCCGCAGAGGTAACAGCTTCCTCAGCTCTTTTTTGTCTTACGTGGCCTTGGTTTGGCTTTGCACTCACCAAGATACAGTCTTGTTGCATTCAGCTCTCCCAGGCAGCGATTCCACATATGGCTTGGAAATCAGAAAGGGAGGCTGGAGAGAAGGCTTAGTAGTCAAGAACAAGTGCTGCCTTGCAAAGGATCTGGGTTCAGTCCTCAAAACCCACATTGGGCAGCTCATAACCACCACAGCTCTAGTTCCAGGGGAATCTGACGCCCTCTTCTGGGCTCTGTGGGCACCTACATGTATGTGGTTCACATACATGCAGTAAGGCAAACACACACACACACATAAAATAAATCTTGTTTTAATCTGAAAGTTCCTGGGTTCTAATCCCAGTACTACCTTCTTGCTGTGAGTCCTCGGATCTGACATAAGCCTAACTCCTTTTTCCCATCTGTGAAGTGGAGGCACAGTAACTTATCTCGAAGAACTATTGTGATGTTTAATAAAAAAACAGGGGAAAATCTTCCTTCAGCGCCTGGCACATGACAGAACTCCACAAGAGGCAGCTTCCATCATCTCCACAGCAGGCTCTCTGGACCACCTGTCCTCTTTCTTCCAGCCAACCTGACCTTCATCAACCATCAGCCATCCTTCATCCATCAGAAAGGCTGGATTCGGGCTCCACAGGAGCCTGGCGTAGCTCTCTGGAAGCACACCTCACCCCACACATGCAGGCACATGTTCATTGATGAAGATAAAGGGCAGGTTCTGCAGTCCAGTCCAGTTAGGGAGGCTTCCCCCTTTCCTGGGGCTCCTTAAGACTCAGCCCCTAGAGCCTAAATGGCACAGGACAGTTATTCTGTAGCAATGTCCTCTAAACCGGAACAGTCTTCAGGAGGGAGCCTTCCTTAGGAGTCTGGGAAGTGAAGGAAACTTACAAGGCTTAAGAAGTTTCTGAAACTTGTAAGATCCGGGAGTCCCCCTGCCCCAACTCCCTACCTCCCCCACCCCCCTCCAAGGTTATAGAAGCAGTGAGAAGACACTCGACCTATGGAACGGCCTAACTTGCAAGTTCTGCTGGACCTGAGGGAGGCAGCTTTCCTGAGTCTTCACCCGTGTTGGGGTGGCTCTCAGTGACGCAGCTGCCTGTGAGTCATCCATGCTCCAATAAGGAACCCCCAAAGAACCTGCTGGCTCACTAAGCGGAGCCTAGATGGAGTCATTGCTGTGGGCTGTCGGCGGTACCCTAACTGGGATGAAGAGATGCTTGCCCATGTCTCCCCAAGAAGGCACACGATAGTCTAAGAATGAAGACGGTAACAGCACAAGCCTGACACAATGGGAGTGGCCACTGACTGCTTGGGAATCTAAGCCACAGCCACTGAAGCCCATGGGGGCCAAGACCAGGCTCTCTCTGCAGCACTGTGCATTAGCACACCCATTGTCTTGGACCAGTCTCTGAGGTTTCAGCTAACATAAGCCAAACGGGCTCCATTTGGGGCACAGGGGTAATGAACAGGGGTAGGAGCCCAGCAGGGACATGTCCTAACAAGCTCCCTGTGAGGAGTTCCACCTACAAGAGACTCCTTGTGGCTAAGGATATGCCTCTGGGGCCATAAACCTTCTCTGGAACTGACAATAGTGCCGCCTCACCTCAACCCACACTAGGGTAACAGTTGTGCCTACATCGGCTTCTTGTGGCCAGTACACTAAATTCCAGCAGGCAGGAAGCTTCACTTCATTTTTATAACCTTTCTGGAGGCCAGAAGTCCAAACTCAAGGTATCCAGCAGAGCCAGCCTCCCTCTAAACCTTAGAGAAGAATTAATACTTAATTCTGCTAGTTTCTGAGAGCACCTGGAGTTCCTCAGTCACAGCAGCATAATTCCCATCTTGACCTCTGCCTCCATAAACCACCCATTCTGTGCCACTGTATCATAAACTGCTTCCCTTTCCCACAAGGAAACCAGTCACCCTAAGCCCAGAATGACCTCATTTCAAAAGTGTTAATGATATCTGAAAGACTCTTTTTCTGTATAGGATTGCATTTACAGTTACTGGGAGTTAGGCCTTGAATGTAACTTCTATGGGATAGGGGAACACAATCCAGCCAGCAGTGCCTAGTGCGGGATCACACAGAGTAAAAGAAAAACAAACTGTAATGCATGTGATATGATTCTATTACCCACATCATCAACGTTTCCTCCTCCTCTTCTTCCACTTCCTCCTCATCTCCCTCTTTCTCCAGGAGACCTTCAGAACACCTCATCCCTAAAGGAACTTTCTATAACTCAGGATTTCTCCATATTGTTATCAGTTTATGATAATCAGCAAAGACCATGCTTAGGCTGGAGATGGAGTCTCCATGGCAAGATCATAGGCATATCCATCTGGCCAGATGTGGTTGGACCCTCCCACCCTCTAACAATGGGTCTCAGGCACACAGATCAGTACCCAGACCTCAATACCAGCCGTGAGGAACAGAATTGTGACCATCTTTGATGGAATATTATGGGCAGTTCAGATAATGAATATCCAGCACCAAAGAGAAAATGTCTAAAGAGAATTATGACTCTGGGTGCTACTCAGTGACTGTTTGCTCATTAAATGTCTCATGACTAAATCCAACAGCACCTCCAGCCACTGCTCCTCCTAAACCTATGGAGGCAGTGGGTCACACTGAGCCATCTCCATCCCTCAGAGGCATGGCTGCATCTGAGTTTACCATCTCACCTCCTCCAAAATCCAAAAAATGAACATGCTGTGTGCAGACTGATAAACCATTTCCGACATCCATTCATCAGGCATTCATTCACACAATACATATTCTGCCAGGTACCTACTATGTGCTAAGCCGCCTACATGCCCGTGAATGGGGATCAGCAAATGTTTCTATCGAGGGCTAGATAACAACTGTTTTAGGCTTTCTGAACCATATGTTCTCTGCTGAAATTACTCATTTCTTCAGTCACAGTGTTAGAGCCACCACAGAAAACATGTCAACACAAGTGAGCGTGGCTGTGTTCCAATACAACCTTATTTGGAAAAACAGGTGGTAGTTAATAAGCAGTTATAAAAAGTTGCAGAATATAAGGATAATAACATATAAAACTCAATTGTAATCATAGAGACCAGCAAAGGACATATATAAATTGAAATTATAAACACAAAAGTATTTATATCAGCATCTAAAAATGATATACCAAGTACAAAAATCAAAATATATACATAAGATTTGTATGAAGGAAACTATACAGCCTTGATGAAAAGTTTAAATAAAAATTGGCAAACCAAGAGACATTCCATGTTCATGGATAGGAAGTAAATGCTGTGAAGAGGTTGGCTAGTCCTGGCTTGAGCTACAGTCTCAATGTAATCCCAGTCAAAATCACAGCATATTTTCATATACACTGACATCTAAAGTTCACATGGGGGGATACACATGATAGCTAATATTTAAACAATATTACAAGAGAAGAAATAGGCCGGGCGGTGGTGGCACACGCCTTTAATCCCAGCACTCGGGAGGCAGAGCCAGGCGGATCTCTGTGAGTTCGAGGCCAGCCTGGGCTACCAAGTGAGTTCCAGGAGAGGCGCAAAGCTACACAGAGAAACCCTGTCTTGAAAAAACCAAAAAAAAAAAAAAAAAGAGAGAAGAAATAAAGTGGAAGACAGACACTAACCAGTTACAAGACTGTGGTGATTTAAAGGAAAATGCCCCCCATAGACTCATAGGGAACAGCACTATTAGGAAGCGTGGCCTCGCTGGAGTAAGTGTGGCCTTGTTAGAGGAAGTGTGTCACTGGGGGTGGGCTTTAAGGTTTCAGATGCTCAAGCTAGGCCCAGTGTCTTTCTCTCTCTTCCTGCTGCCTGCCAATCCAGATGTAGAACTCTTGGCTTCTTCTCCAGCACCACGCTTCCCATCATGATGACAATGGACTAAACCTCTGAACCTGTAAGCCACCCCAATTAAATTGTTTTCCTTTGTAAGAGTTGCTGTGGTCATGGTGTCTCTTCACAGCAACAGACTAACTGTGAAACTATGCTCATCAACACAACAGAGAACAGGGCTCCCAGGAACACTCACATGACTAGAGTCAAATGTATTTAAAAAGAAACACAGGAAGAAAATGCAGCCCTTTCCAGAAATGGTATTAAAAGAATTAGACATCTGAGAGAAGAGAGGGGAAGAGGGAGAGTATGGGAGGAAAGGAGAAAGGGAGGAGGAAAATCCAAATGAAGACATTGTATCTTTGGCATAAATTAACTCAAAACTGATCACAGAACTAGCCAGAAACTAAAACAGTAAAACCATTGTACAGCACCACAGGAGGAAATGGATGGGCTGGCTTTACTGGTAACTTTTCGGATAAAACACCAAAGGTAGAGCCCATGAAGGAAAGAGCTGAGAAACTGGACTTAATTAAAAATTTCTTCTCTGTAAAAGACAATGCTAATAAAATGAAAACATGAGCCACTGAATGGAGGAAAAATATCTATAGAAGTCATATATAATAAGGTAATATTATTTGAAATATATGAAGAATTCTTAAAACTTAACAATAAGAAATAACCCAGTTAAAATAAATAGACCAAGACTCTGAACAAATATCAAGGAAGACACACTGAAGCAAACAGCCCAATGAAAAGACGTCAGATGCCCCGAACCTGCTAGTAGGTGGATAAAAGCTCTAAGGAGACAGTGCTGCACATGCACAAGGATGCCAAAGTCCCCAGCAGTGATGTCACCAAACGCTGGTGAGGAAACAGCTCTTCTTGTCCATTGCTGGTGGAAGAGCATATGAAGCCACTTGGTAGACAGCTCAGCAGTTCCTCCCTCTTTGGATCTTCTGAAGGGGCAGAAAGCTTCGAGCCATGGTAAAACTGCTCACAGATACTAATAACATTACTCAAGATTCTCAGAACTTGAAAGCAATCAGGACATCTTTCATGTGTATAAAGTGAGGAAGCAACATCCAGGCAATGGAGTGTTATTTATTACTAAAAAGAAATCAGCTTTTTTAGAAAAGAAAAGATCCAAAGAAAATACAAGTCCATACTAGTATGTGGAAGAATCCAATCTGGGAAGACCACACTGTGTGATCTAGTCTCTAATGTTCTGTGAGTCATAACCATGGAAACAGAAAGATGCTCAGTGACTGTCAGATGTTAGGATGCAGAGAGGGATGAGCACACACAGTACAAAGAATTTTAGGGTGAATAAAGCTACTTGCCACAGTGATGTGAGGCTAGATATATCATCATTTACCCAGACTCACAAAGTGAACACCCAAGAAATTATCAACTATGGGCCTTGGGTGATAATGAAATATTTGAGTGTAGGATCCTTGACCTAACAAATATAGCACTCTGGTGAGGAATGTTGGTAATGGAGTTGAGCATACATAGTATCTAGTATCTAGAAACATCTCTATAACTTCTCAATTTTGCTATGAACTTGAAACTGATTTTAAAAATAGTCTAAGTTGGGCAGGTTGGTACCACCTATAGAATACCTACACAGAAGGCTGAGGGTGGGAGAACTCTTGAGTCCAGGAGTTCAATACCAGCCTGAGCTATATGGTGAGACCTGTCCCCATTTAGACAGACAGATGGGTGGTTAGATAGATATATAGATGGAAGGATAGAAGGATGGATGAATGGATGGATGGATGGATGGATGGATGGATGGATGGATGGATGGATGGATGGATGGATGGATGGACGGTTGGATGGACGGACAGATGGACGGACGGACGGACGGACAGATGGATGGATGGATAGATGGAGAGATTATAGGAGAGGGGGAGAGAGAGAGAGGGTTGCTCTACCAACAGTTCATAGGCCCTAATTTTGAGGATGAGACACAAATGAGACTCCCATTCTCCCGATGATGTCAACACTCACATAGAGAGGAGGAGATACTGCTGAGATCAGAATCCAGGCCTGCCGCTTACACATCAGGTGGCCGAACCATGTCCTGCTATATCCCATTCTGTCTACTCAGCACCAGAAAAAGTGCACTTAAGAGTTGATGCACCAAAAGCATTTGTCAGAGGGACCCAGAAATATTTACAGTATTAAACCCAACAACAGCAAAGGTCTGTTTACACATACAGCAGGTGCGTATAAAGGTCCTAACGGACTCTGGGCCTTTGTCAGGCAGTAAGAATGTAATAAGAGGGACAAAGACCTCAGTCCCTCATGGAGCCCACAGCCTAGGGGGATGAGAATCCCCTTCTGGTGACAACACCCTATCAGATGCCAACTGAAAGCACACAAACAACACAACCACGTGGTACATGAGAAACTATCAAACACCAGTGATCTTTCTGATGGACAGCCAAATTCTCCCTGTACTTTTTGATGCTATCTCTGGGGGTAAAGGACATGGAGCGAACTGCTGTTGACTTCACAAGGTGTCTGTTGTATAACAACATCAAGGTCACAAAACCCTTCAATAAAAACCATGATTTCTCTGATGTGCAGCCAAATGCCCAGGGTATGTGAATCTATTGGCACCTATGCCGTCCCCTGTCTGTGAAGTGCATGTTGGCATTTACAGCCCCTGGCAAGCTCTGCTCACCAGAATAGATGATGCTGCAGCTCTACAGAGATGTGACTCCAGTTTCCATCTGGGTTCAGCACTCGCATACATCACTCTGAACTGGAAGCTTTCAACACCTTGCCGAGGCTGCAGACTCTGCTCTTTAAAGACTCCCTCTACTCTCAGCCTCTTCAAAACAGTCAAAATTAAATTTAGACAAACATTTCAAAGATAAAGAAAATCCATCCGGAAGACTTGCCAACGCTCACTGCTTTGACTGGTGAGGAAAGGGCTGAGGAAGAGAACTCAGTACAGACTACCCACTTGTCATCATACGCAGTACTTAGCAGAAACTGGCATGATTTAGATAGGCAAGAAAACAGAACAACACCGTAAAGCATCTAGAGTCTGTTCCAACACCCAACCAGACAGGATGTGACAAGCACAAACACAGAATAGTGCCTACACTTCCTGAGAGATGTGGACTGCAGGCTGCTGAGTGACAATCCAAACAAGCACACTTTAAGAGGGTGGGGAGTGTCTCTAATTCATCCCATAAGGTCTATGATCACAGATGACTACAAGAAGGGCCCAAGCTTTCTAGAATTTCAAGGATACTTTGACTGGGTCCTGTGTTCTTCATAGCTTCTGTGTCCTGTCCAATGGGCACTCCTTGCCTTTGTGGGCCCCATACACATAAATCCACTATCAACACTGCCCTGGCTTCATCTGACACCACAGTGAATAACGCATTTTTCCAAAGGTTTCAGATACCACTGCTGAGAGGACCCCAAAACAAAATGTGAATTATATGCTCCCAACATGTGACAACTAGTCCAAAAGCTAGTGGTGATGGTAAAAGCCATCTATTTTCTGACTAATGCCATGCACCGAGCTTTGGTCCACCCATGCTCGGCAGAGCATCATACCCACTTCACAGGTTCAGAGCCACAAAGTTATAAAAGGTAGAAAACAGTGCCCAAATCCAGGTCTCTGAGATGTCGAA
Organism: Peromyscus nudipes; assembly: GCA_902168325.1. Classification (NCBI taxonomy): domain Eukaryota; kingdom Metazoa; phylum Chordata; class Mammalia; order Rodentia; family Cricetidae; genus Peromyscus; species Peromyscus nudipes. The sequence continues at coordinate 1,328 of CABHPH010127852.1, read as the reverse complement.
CTTCTAAGGAAAAGTGTGTGAATCAAGTCCCTTGTGGGTGGCACACAGAAGGAGAGCCCGTTGACCACATAATCTCTGGTGCCCCACAGCTTAGTTCAGATGCCTGAACTGCCAAGGGTACGTGAACTTTTGTGTAAGTTTGAATGGGGACTTACAGGTTTTAGCTGAGACTAAGGCTATCAAATGATGGGATATGAGACTACTCAGGAAGCCCCCTCAACACCAAGAAACCCTACAGCCCCTTTCCACACTGCCACTAGTGTCCTATGTGTGCTGTCCACCTAGCCCATGTATGGAGGAGGGGCCTCTACATGACCTAGCTATGGGCAGGTCTTACACTGTCCTTGATCTCATATAAAATTTCCATGTCTTTGTGATGTACTCCCCATTAAAGGAGACCCTTTCTCTTCTCCTCTCTGTGTGGGATTTGGCAACCCAGAGGTACTTGGGGATTTTTCTATTTAATAAGGGGGCATAATACAAGACAAGTCAGCAGATAAAAGTCCCCTGTGGTTGAAAACAAGGTCAAGAAGAAGTCAGTGTGAGGAAGTGATCTTGCCTAGAAAGCATATGTATCTATAAGGAGATAAAGGACATTTGTTCCTGTGCCTGTGAATACTGGGAATGGCCCCTGGGACCAGAACAGCCTCCCAGACTAACTCGTATATATTTTTAATGAAAAACTGCAAATTAGATTAGCTTAATTTGACCACATCTGCCTTTTTTAAACAAAGGAAATTACCATTTTAATAGAAAGACTGGCTATTTGTCTAAGGGAGAGGTCCTTGTGAGGTCCTCTCTGCCTGCTCTATTTCCATTTTTAAATAGGGAAAGAGAGACAGTGGGGCAGAGGACAGGTGGTCAGGCTTGAAAAACACAGCAGTTGTCCTGGGAAGCACCACAAAGGAGCAGAGGGAGCTTCCAGAGATGCACGTACACATACATGCTGGAAATTTCTACAGCAGCAGGGCTCCCCCCCCCCCCCCCGCCCCCCACCAGCACATGACAGTGCTGGATCCCTGTGCTAAGCCCCTACTGTGTGCCCAGCATGGCACCAGGGTAGGATTCAGTAGAGACCATGGCACTTTCCAGAGGAGAGAAGCCAGATTTTTAATGCTCTGAATGCAAGCCAGGTAGCAGAAAAGATCTGGCAGGTGCAGGATACAGGACAAATTCTGCAGGCCAAATGGATAGAGCTGAGGTTAGTCAGGATGACAAAGCTGGATGAGGCTTCAGAACCAGAAGGCACTGGCCATGATGGCAGCCTCCTTAGAGGAGAACAATCTACCTTGTAGGGGCTGCGGCAAGTTTAGTCTCTAAAGGCCCCC
>CABHPH010127851.1:575-12003 GCA_902168325.1 Peromyscus nudipes | reverse complement strand
AAAAAAAAAAAAACAACCAAAAAAACAAACAAAAAAACCCTTATTCCTTTTAGTTGTTAAATAATATTCCTTTCTAGGAGTATACCAGAGTTTAGTTATTCAACCATTGAAAGACATCTCACTCTCAGCTTATAAATTAAATCTGTTATAAGCATATATGTGCAGTTTTCTATGTGAGCATAGTTTTCCGCTTGCTTGGGTAAATACATCCTGAAGCCTGTGATTGCTGGGTCACATTACAAGTTTGTATTTAATGTGATAGGAAACTACCAAGCTGTGGAGTAGTGGAGTTTAATTGCCTCTGATGGTTAGTCTTGTCTAACTTGACTCAGTCTAGAACCACCCGGGAAGAACGTCTTAATGAGGGCTTGATTGTCCTGGTTAGTGGGAAGACTCACCCACTGTGGTGGCACCATTCCCCGGGCAGGAATCCCGGGTCCTGTTAGAATGGAGAAAGCCAGCGGAGCACTGTCAGGTGTGCACCAATCCATTGCCTTTGCTCCTGACTCTGGATGTCCCGTGACGAGTTCTCGCACACCGCTGCAGCTGAGATTCCCTGCCCTCGTGGACTGTGACCTGGCTGTGACCTGAAGGAGCCCTGTCTCCTTTAAGCTCCTTTCTCACAGTACTTTTTCACAGCAGCAGGACAGTTAATTAAAACGTCAAATTTTAAAGGCAGAATGGCTAATTAAATAGTTGATCAGAGTATAAGATATCAACCAATGTTTACTTGCCTGTGTAAAATTTGGCTTTTGAAGTGATTGCTCTGTGCATGGCATTAAGTTTGGCTAGTGGTGTATACAAAGAGAAAGAAGGCCCTGGTTAAGTCTTCAAAGGAGTTTGCTATCTCATAGCCACGGTTTCCGAAGGGTGGCGTGAGGCAGCATCGAAAGTTAAGCTGTTGTGTTCTGGATCTTTAGTGGCAAACCGATCTGTTTTGGGGCCTAATTTATAAAGATGTCTGGCTGACAGCATAGTGTGGTCAGACTCCCCAATTTCTCAGGGCCACACAGGGGCACCCCATGTTGTTAGGAGGAGGAAGGTTGGAAGGGAAATCGTGACCTCTTTGGACAAGGCAAGGCAGACCTTGCCCCTGGGTGGCCTGGTATGCTCAGTACAGTCTGGATCTCAAGTAGGTGCACCATTGGCCATTACTTTGACCTTGTGATCACTGATGCCAAACGGATAAATACAGAATCTAAGAAAGCATAGAATGCCAACGTAATCTGCCCCCTCACCCTACAAAGCATTCCTCATCTACTAGCTGAATAATTCAATGTGTTATTGACTGTCTACTTGAAAACAAGGATTCAGTGATACAGGAAGAGAGGTCTTTGCCCTCAAGGGGCTCATGATAGTCAGGAAAACCAGATTCACTCCTCCATTGAACCAACATTTATTAAACATCTACCATGTTTTAGGCACTTGCTAATCTCTGAAGATACATTTTAGTCGCACAGATGAGCAGTTCATAACTGAATAGTGTTAACTCTTTGCTTCGTTTCCCCAACTCTTCTGCACCCTCTCCCCCTCTTGCCACATGCTGCTGTTGCTGTGGGTTCATGGGAGCTGAAGTCCAGGCTTCCCACAGTCATGAAAAACCTGAGCAAGGGCGTCTGCAGGCAGATTTCCTTCGAAGGACCTCTGACAAATGTTTTTAAAGATGCAGAAGACCTTCCTTCAGTTTGCTGTTGAGCTTTTCATGGTTGTTTCTCACGGCATTGCTGGGAGCGGCTGAGAAGGGGGATGTGGGAACTGAAGCCTCAGTTTCCTCCTCCTCCGGAAAACTGACAAAATCAGTGATGGATTTGTTCTGTCTGCCATCACTGTTGCTAAAAGGAAATGAGACACTAACCATACAACTTACAGTGTAATACCGTGGCCTGATGACGTCCTCCTAGGCCTCATCTTACAAAAGTCTTGCTACCTCTTAACAAGCTCCTTGCAGTAGACTTTTAGGGGACTCACTCACAAATCCAGGCTACAGCAGTGGACTTCCACCTCCTTATGCCAACTAAGTTAAAAGTTAATAACCATCACTTACATATTCAGCATTACTCCATGAGCCGGACAATACGAGGTAGACTCGTTCTCTGCTCTTGAGTTTCAGGACTGAACTAAGCGAGCATCGATAGACGCACGTCTGAATGAGCAGTTAGAGTGCACGGCTGTGATAGCTCTCTTCTGGCTACTTAGCGCTGTGGCTCTGAGGGGTGGAATAGGGACTTTGCAGGGTACTCTTTGACCTCAAGATTAGCATCAGAGATGGTTGGATCAAGCTTACAGGGGCAAATCCTGAATGATGTTGAGAGGTTTTGTTTTGTTTTCTTTGTTTGTTTTGTAGCAGGGCTGTCTCAGGAGGTACCGTGGTCTGTCTGCCTTAGCTGGTATGGCAGTGGCTTTTTCTTGGCTGTTTATATCTGAATCCATGTTGAGTCTCCTGTTCTGAAGATCTGACATATTAGATGCTCCCAGAGTGTTAACATGGAGCTCAGAAATCTCTTGATCCCATTGTTTTATGCCAGAGTTTGAGCAATAGAGCCCTGTGAGATCACTTGAAGTCTGAAAACTCCTGGACTCTGGAATACTTTGGTTCCAAGTATCCCAGATAAGGTACTCATCTGTACATCAGATATCAGGTGAGCGGTGGGCAAGGAAGAGGCTTTATTCTCTGCACTGTTGACATTTTGGGCATGGTAACTTGGTGATGGTGGGAACGCTGTGCATTTTAATAGGTTTAGCAGCATTTCTGACCTTTACTACTTGATACTAGTGTCTTTCCTATACTGTGACCTTCCAGTGTCTCCAGGTAGCACTGATAAGCCCGAGACTAGACTCGGTGAGTTTAGGTTCCTTACAACTCTGGAAATGTACTTTTGGTTTGGAGGTGAACTGCGTGGCATAGATTTTATTAGCATATAAGAATAGATTGCAGGACCTGGGTAATTTTGTGATCGTTTTCTGTTACATTCCAATTTAGGGACTTTTGGGGGCTCCCAGATTTTCAGAGTCTTTTGAGTCATGCTGTTAAACATGAAAATGTAGGCCATTCCGTATTTCCTTGACCTAGGAGAGACTAATAGGACAGCAAGGTGCTCAGGCAAAGTCTGAACGGAGGCATCTCACTGCAGGTGAGGAGCAGGGGATAGCCAGGGCAGGCGGCCGCCAGGGCAGACCCTCTGTTCCGTTCCTCAGAGCTGCTCTTGTGCTTCTGGGAAAGTTGTAACTTTGCCGGGCCTTGAATTCTGCCTCCTTTGTTTCCAAGGTGCAACTTGGGCAAGTTTCTTAGCTTCACTGTGCCTCTTGTTTGTTTTAAGTTTTAAATGATTCCAGGGCTGGGGGATGGCTCAGTTGGCAACATTTCCATGGACCTGAGTCCACCCCCAGAACCTATGTAAAAAAAGTTGGATGTGGTTCTGTGTGCTGTGATCCTGGTGCTGGGGAGGCAGGCGCAGTGGGCCCCTGAGGCTTGCTGGCCAGACTTTTTCTTTTTTCTTTGTTCTTTTTCTTTTTTTGAGATAGGGTTTCTTTGTGTAGCCCTGGTTGTGATAGAGCTCTCTCTGCAGACTAGATGCCTGCCTCTGCCTTCTGGAATTAAAGGCATATATCAGTGTGCCTGTCCAGCCTGCCTTCTTGAGGAACTCCAGGTCAGTGAAAGATCCTGTCTGAAAAATCAGAGTAGATAGCTTTGTGGAACAATGTTTGAGGTTATCCTCTGGCTTCCATACTCATACATATGCATGCACACACACATGTACCTGCCTGCACACATACACAAAATTTCATTAAACTATATATAACATGGAGTTGATTGTTTGACTTCAAGTATATTTATCATCATGCAGCCATCACCACCGTCCATCTCCAAAACAGATTCTTCTTCCTCATCTGAAACCCTCTATCTATTGGCCACTCCCCATTGTCTCCCCACCCTCTCCACTGGCCACACCCATTGTCGCCTTCCCACCCTCTCCACCATCCTATTTGTGTCTTTATAAAAATGGCTCTTCTAGGAACCTCATATAAGAGGAATCATAAAGCAACATGCTTTTAGGGTCCACCCATGTTGTTAATGTGCCAGGCTGGTCTTTCTGTTGTAAATAAATGCTATGTTATGTGTTCCTAGACACTTGGAGATGTTTCCACTTTTGTGTGATTATGATTACTGCTGCTGAAGTGCTGGTTTTGTTTTATTTATTTTTTGGTTTTTGGATAGTGGGGTTCTGCTTTTGTTTTTTGAGACAGATCTCACTTTGTAGCCTGGGCCGTCCTCGAACTCTCTGAAGCCCAGGTTCCTGCCTCAGCCTCCTAGGAGTAGAGGTGTAGACGACTGAGCTAGCAATGGATGTTCCTGCTTTCTGTCTTCACACAGACTTTCTGATGGTGCTGGAGGTGGAATCCAAATGCACAGAATTTGTGAAATTTGAAGTGAAATGAAAAAAATGAGGCTTCCTCCATCTGGGTTCCAGCAGTGCCTTCGGAGTGCCGGGCACTGGCGTGTGCTAAGCATTTCTTTTGCCTGCCTTTGGTGACATCTGCCTCCCTGGATGGCTAATCACAACCAAGCAAGGACCAGTGGGGTGTTTTTGTTTTGTTTGGTTTTGTTTTGGTTGGTTGTTTTTTAAATTTCTGCCAGTTCAGGTCCATGCCAGGACTGACATTTTCTGGTCAGTGTTCTCGATACTGTGTTGTTTCCGAGGCTGGACAGTCGCTGGAAATCCGAGTTTATTCTGAGTCCTGTCTTGTTCCAGTCTCTGAGGTGCCCTTCACTGAGGCTCAGTGTCAACACTTCCTCTACGATCGTTTGTTCTAAAATTCTGCTAATGGCAGCTTGCTATACACGGACTCCTGAGGTCCCACAGACCGAGATCTTGATTCATCTGTCATTCAAAAGACTCCTGATAGCCCGAGGGCAAGGTTTAGATACACTTGGTGAGTTTCATTGCTTTGTTCCTTTGACTCCCGTAAACGCCCTCTCCCTCCCTCTGTGGGAAGGCGTATTTTTGGCTGGCCCCTTTCTCTGTGTGCTGTGCCATCTGTCACAGGGGTCATTGCTTAGAGCCTGGCTTCTTCCCTGCTGGGAGCAGGTGGTCACGGCCAGTGGTTGTTGACAGGGCTAGGGTGGGGGAGCTTCCATATGCCCCCCACGCTGGATGTTCAGTTGTTACCCTTCAGACAGAGAAAAGAAAGCCTTCCTTGGGAAAAAGAAAAGATGCAGAGGTGATCTTGAATTGTTGATGTTCCAGCTACTTGACCGTCTTGTCTGTCTGTCCCTCCACTGCTTCCGGACCCTTAGACTACTAGTTGAGAGAGCCCACAGAACGCAAAGAAAGCTGTGCCCTTGGTTGCTGGGATAACATAATTGCGCAGAAGGCACTTGGCTTTTGTGGAAGGAAAGAAAACGCCCCCGAAGCCCTGGATGATCTTGCTAGAAGGACCCTGGTTTCAAAGTCTGATTTAAGTTGTGTGTTTCCAGCTAGTCAGAGTTCTGGGCCTGACTCAGCCCAGTGCTGAGTCACCGGGCAGCTCCATTCATCCATCATGTGCTTGCACACAGCCTGGTGGCAAGGAGGAGAGAATTACTATTTTCAAATGTTCCTTCCTGAGGTAGCATGGTCCAGAAGTGAGCCGAGAGACAGGATGCTGGAGTTCTATTCTTGGCCCAGCCATGTACCTTCAGCAAGATGCAGCCCCGCCTCCCGCCATGTTAATATGGAAGGATTGGAACCCAAGTAAACCAGCGGGACAGAAAAGGACAGAAGAGGCTCTAAAATGCTTTTCTTGGAGAGGTTCTGGGGAACTCGGCTCCCAGACTCCTGTCTCCCTGGTTGGTGGTGTCTCCTTGCCACCAGTTACTCAAGAAACCTGCTGTGGTGGAATAGGAAGACCCCGTCCCCGGGTAGCTTCAGCAGCCTCAGACCTTGTTCCTTTTCAGCCACTAGTGTATGCCGTAGTACTCACATGCGTGTGCACAAGTGGGCAGCTGAGCAAATAAGGTGCTTGCTGCCAAGCCTGATGACCTGAGTTACCTCCAGAATCCACATGGTGGAGGACAAGTTCCTCAAGTTGTTCTCTGACCTCCCCTTGATATCCTGATATATCGTGACATGTGCACCGTGTGTGTGTGTGTGTGTGTGTGTGTGTGTGTACACAAAAAACATTTTTTTTCAGAGCAACCATTTATAGGATAGGTTAGTAGCGGGTCCATTTTCTAGGTCACTGAGACCAGCCTGACCCAGAGCCAGGTTCCTGGTTTCCTTGGACCTCCATAGCTCCACAGTAGTGTTTGCATACTCTGCCTTCCCTTGCTGGTGTGATTCAGATATCCAACCTTAGCACTAAACGCAGCTGAACCTTCCATGTCTCCTAATTCCCGAGAGCAGTGAAGTCTTTTCTCCTCAGCCGTGGAGTCCCTCAGTTCATGGCACGGCACGTCTCTCACTGACACTTGAACGTCAGTGTGGTGGTGTCTAAGGACTTTGCCTACAGAGTTCTTTCATTTTTTTATGAACTATTTTAAGTTCATGCAGATAAGCCTAGAGAATAATTTATGTGCTTACCATTTTGAGGAATAAATAATTACAGGTACAGTTAACACCCTACCCCTCACCCAATCACCATGTGTACTAAACTCCTGACCATTTCGAGCAAACCTTTTTTTTTTTTTTTTTTTTAATTTTGCAAGGCCTCAGTGCAGAGGGTTGATTCCCTGTAGCAAAAGCATCTTCCATGTCTTGTGCGTACTGTCTGGTTTCCTTCAGTGTTAAAGCAGCTGCTCTTCCTGCCCCTCGTAGTGACCTTGGACAGACTGTTTCACTTCCCTGATTCTTAGTTTCTCACTTGTGCAATGAGAACAGCGACGGCACCTGTCTGTCTGCTTGTCTTAGAAACGGTGTGGTAATGTGTGTGGTTCTCGGTCAGGCCTGTGTTATGCATTGCACCCATCATCTATACGAACAGCTGACATCAGTGTCCCCCAGGCTGTGAGGGACAGTGCTGGGGATGGTCTGGGTCTCAGCGCTTTCTTAGCCTGCTGCACATCTACCTGTACTGTGCACGTGTGTGCATTTGTGTGTGTGTGTGTGTGTTGTACACATACAGTTGCACGTGGAGTGATTAGAAATACTGCACTTTTGAAGGAAGAGACCAAGAAGAGCCATCCCTATCTTCTTGGGTTTTCTCCCATCATTTTCTTTTTTCTTCTGTTTTAAGATTGAAAAATAAAATTGTGGCTATGAGCCACCTGCGTGCCCATAGAAGTCAAAAGAGAGTGCCAGACCCGCAGAACTGGAGTTATAGATGGTGTGAGCCGCCATGTGGGTGCTGGGAACAGAACCTGGTTCCTCTGCAAGGGTAACAAGTGCTCTTAGCCCTGGAGCCGTCTCTCGAGCCTTCTTCCATCATTTTCAGGGTTCTGTATTATTTTCTGACCTAATCTATGTCCCTTGTGGTTTTATATTAGAATTACCCTTTTTTTTTTTTTTTTTGAGACAGGGTTTCTCTGTATAGCTTTGCGCCTTTCCTGGAACTCACTTTGTAGACCAGGCTGGCCTCGAACTCACAGAGATCCGCCTGGCTCTGCCTCCCGAGTGCTGGGATTAAAGGCGTGAGCCACTACCGCCCGGCACAATTACCCTTTTAAGAAAAATAATTCTTTCCTGTTTTTCTGTTCAAAGTTCAAAATTTAAATAAGAATCACCATCAGCCATTTGGCTAAAGAGGTCTGCTTTCACCAGTGTGCCTTGTAAAACTCCTGCTACGGATTCTTTCTTAGCCTAAAATATGTCTTTTTCTCTGCTTCTTCTACTGTGTGTGGTCTGAAGAGGGTGCCCCCACTCTGTAATGCCTCTTCATGTTCCGTCATCCATCAGTCCCAACACTGTCAGAGGTACTGTTTATCATGTCATAGAAAAACCTCTTTGATTCTTTGTGTGTATGTATGTTCATGGATATGCATGCCGGAGTGTGTGTGTGTGTGTGTGTGTGTGTGTGTGTGTGTGTGTGGAGGAGGAGGAGGAGGAGGAGTCCAGAGATGTCTGTTGTTTCTTACCATCCACCTTGGGTGGTTTTATTTTGAGACAGGGTCTCTTACTGATCTAGACCTTACTCACTAGAGTAGACTACTGCAGTGAGACTTAGGGATCTGCCTGTCCCCACCACCACAGCACTGGGGTCATCAGCGCCTACACTGTGCCTGGGGTTTTTGTTGCTGCTGCTCTTGTGTTTTAGTATGGGTTTGGGGAGTCTCAGGAACTGTCTTCTCATGCTCGCAAGGCAGGTACTTTATTGACTGAGTTGTCCCCCAGCCTTTGCTGCCTCCTCACTTGAGCTGAGGAAGACATTACTCGGGACTGCTGCAGCAGTGTCTTGTAGTTGGGGAGGAGATTGGGGTCAATTACAGATACAGTACAGGGTGGGGGAGACACAAGAACAAACAAGAACAAATGCAGTATAAGCAAGTGGGTATTTACAGGGAAGGGGTAATGTGGGGACCAGTGGACAGAAAAGTACTAAGAGGTATAATAGGAGTCATAGAGATTCTGGCTAAGTGACCTGCAGGCTCCTAGCTGAAACCAGGCTGTGGTGACCATGTCACCTGGCAGATGGTGGAGGTTGAGGAGCCTGGTCACATCAAGGATGATCAGGATAAGAACAGGGAATCCTGAAGATGACCGAGCAGCTTCTCTTGCTGAGACTGGTTTTACAGGAAAGTGCAAAGATGAATTTAGCTGAAAATTCAGAATTTTAAAGTTTTGTTGGGCCAAGAATCTCTGTTAGCATGATTGTACAGCATTTAGTAGGAGGGCTGGAGAGATGGCTCAGAGGTTAAGAGCACTGATTGTTCTTCCAGAGGTCCTGAGTTCCGTTCCCAGCAACCACATGGTGGCTCACAATCATCTATAATAGGATCTGATGCTCTCTTCTCTCATGCAGGCATTCACGCAAATAGAATACTCATATACATAAATAAATAAATTTTTTTTAAAAAAAAAAAGATCTAAGAGGAACTCTTTTAAAGTTAAAAGTAGAATCTAAAGATGATTATTAGCTGGATGTAATGAGTCACACCTGTATTCCCCAGATTCAGAGGCTGAGGCTTGCAGAAAGACAGAGTTCAAGACCTGCACCACATTAGGAGACCTTGTCTCAAAACAAAATTGGAAACCAAAACCAAACCAGAAAACAGTAGCACATAACACATCTATAAAATCCCCAAGATGCAAATTATACTTTAAGACCAAGAACTTGTAGATTTCCACACAAAAGGAATGTCCTCGAGTGGTCACGGTGTTGATGACAGTGCACAGTTGTTGGAGACAGAGGTTTACCAGGAAAGTTGATAAATTCCAGTAGAGCCAGCGAGGCAGCTGCCACCATGGAAGAGCACATCCATTTGATGTACATGTGTCATAAGGATTCAGTGTCAACCAGAATGTGGAACAGAAGAGTGAAAACTTCAGGCTGGGCTGTGGTGGTGCACGCCTTTAATCCCAGCACTCAGGAGGCAGAGGCAGGCAGATCTCTGTGAGTTCGAGGCCAGCCTGGTCTACCGACAGCCAGGGCTACACAGAGAAACCCTTTCTCAGAAAACCAACAGAAAGGTGCAGACTTGAGGGTATGATCAGTACTGTATATTTATCCACACAGTCTCAGGTGAGTGCAGTGACCCCTTCCTGTAGCCCCACCTTCTTCAGAGACTGAGGAGGATGAGCTTGGGGCAACATAGTAAGAGCCAGAATATACACAACAGTTCTCACACTGCATTTGGATTCACGGTTTCTATGGTGATATTCGAAAACCAGGAGAATGAGAAACACAGGATTCAGGGTAGGGCTGCTGTCTGGGAAGGTAGAGATGGGCTGCATGGAAGAGGAACGTGGGGGGAGGGGCGGGTGCCGCCGCTGGAGCTGAGACACTCTGCTGCTGCTGTCTGTGCTTTGTCATAAAACTAACTGCAAAACAAAAAACAAAAACCCCTCAAAATATATGTGAATGCAATCCAGTTTTTTACTGTTATTTGTAATACTGGGGGAACTCAGTGTCTTGCAGTGTGCTGGGCATGCTCTCTACCACGGAGTTGTAGCACCTGTAATCATATTTTTTTAAGGCTAGTGGCAAAGAGAGAACATGGAATAAGTTAACAGTTCTGTAAATATTAGGCTCATAAATGATTTTTAAAGTTTTTATAGTTTTCTGTAATGAAATATATCAGGAAACACGGCAATGTCTTTTTAAGAGTTCAGGAAACACTAAATTAGATATGCTTTCCCTCCAGCCTGGACCTGAGAAATAATCCTCAACTAGCAATAATTTTCCAATTTTAACATGGTAAGCACTTTATAATCCTGCTGCATTGATTTTATTTAAAAAGCTAAAATTTTAATTTTAACCAACTAAAAAATAGCCAGACTTAGAGGGAAACCTGCTATAATTTTTAAACATAAAGAATACTGTTTGGGATTATATAAAAAAAAATCATGTTAAGACAAATAGTTTCTAAGACGTGCAGTGTGGTTGGCCAGTTAGCTGCTTCCTAGCTGGGAGCCCCTGGCAGACAGGCCCCTGCCCCTGAGGACCCCTGTCTGGTCCTCACTGCTGCTGTCTGCACTGTGCTTGGCCGGTCACCCATGGGCGGGACGGGGGAGTCTTAAGCTGCAGGAAGGAAGCGGCTCCCCTACTTGCCCTGCGTCTGTCATTAGATGGCACCAGGAAGGATGAATGAACAACTGAGTGAATGAAAAAGTCACACTGGAGAGGACGCTCTGGAAACCGAGTCATTTGATGGGAAATGTTAAAGTATGTTTTCTAGTCATTCATACAATAAAGGTAATTAAGTGGAGCGATAAGATGTGAGTAATTCTCTTTGGAACTCCTAAGTGAAGCAGGGGAAAGCTGAGGCCTTGTGAGAAGTAATGAATGAGAAATGGGGACATGAAGAAGACACACTCAAGGTTGAGGGAGAGAATGATTTCACATCGATTCTTCTTCATTATCTGAGTTTAAGTGTTATTTTAAAAACCTTACTTTAAATGATGTGATTCACCCTTCCCCCCACTTCCTTCTTACCCCCTCCTTCCTCCCCTTCCCACTCTTCTGTCTTCCTCTCCCTCTCCTCCCCTCCCTCCTCTCTTCTCTCCTCTCTTCTCTCCTCCCTTCCCTCCTCTCTTTTTTGCCCTTGGGGATTGCACCCAGAGTTTCTTGCATGCTAAGAATGCAAGCTACTGAGCCACATTTCTAGCCGAGAGAGAGAGAGAGAGAGAGAGAGAGAGAGAGAGAGAGAGAGAGAGAGACAGAGAGACAGAGAGAGAGACAGAGAGAGAGACAGAGAGAGAGGAAGAGAGAGACAGACACAGGAAGAGACAGACACAGAGAGAGAACATCGTGTGTGTGTGTGTGTGTGTGTGTGTGTGTGTGTGTGTGTGTGTGT
>CABHPH010127850.1:6251-21471 GCA_902168325.1 Peromyscus nudipes | reverse complement strand
GTGTGTGTGTGTGTGTGTGTGTGTGTGTGTGTGTGTGTGAAAGAATGAGAGAGAGAGAGCACACATGAGTTTGGAAGCCAGAAGTCAAGCCTCATCCACCGTATTATTTGAGACAGAATCAGAGCTCACACATTCGATTCAGCTAAGCTTGGTGGCCAGCTAACTCCAGGGACCCCCGTGTCTCTGTCCTAGGATTGGAAACACACACCATCATGCCAGGGTTTTTTAAGTGGGTGCTGAGCACTTAAGTCTTCATGCTCGTGTGACGAGCACTTTATTGACTGAGCCCTCTCCCTGGTCCCAGGAGACGGGGCATTCTAATGAGAGATATCTATACCCCTTCTCTTAGCTATCAAACTGTTGGAATAATGACCCCAAAGAACTAAAATTTCCCCAGGAATCTCATGTTGAGGGAAGAGAAAGACTGAAACCCTGAGCCAGCCAGGAGAACTGGTCTCCGAAGAAGAGATCCCCACAGGCTGACATGTCACATCCCCTGCAGGAGAGACCGTAGCAGAGACAGTGATGGAGTAATGATTGATGGGCAGGACCACACCTTGACCAGGGCTGCTTAGCTATGTGACCCTTTGCTGTCAGAACCCCAGAGATGAGACTGGGGTCACTGGACCTCCTAATTTGTTCTTCTTCCAAATGTGACAGCAACGAATAAATATCCTTCTCCGTTTTTCACTATTGCTTGTCTCCTTAGTGTCTCGGGAACAGGTGGATAGCAAGCTTTCTTTGGACTATCTTTGGGCCACCAGCCCCCAAATAATGACATGGAGACTTATTATTAATTACGAAAGCTTGGCCTAGCTTAGGCTTTTTTCCAACCAGCTCTTATAACTTAATTAACCCATATTTTTCATCTACATTCTACCATGTGGCTTGCTTACCTCTTCTTAGTACGGCACATCCGACTTGTTCCATGTCTGCTGGTGGAATCTGCCCTCCTTGATTCCTCCTACCAGTTTCTCTCTCTCTGCCCAGAGTCCTGTGTATTTTCTTCTGCCTAGCTATTGGACATTTGGCTCTTTATTAAACCAATCAAAAGACACATCTTTACAGTGTAAACAAATATTCTGCAACACAAGTGGCTGAGCCACACCCCAGCCCCTCACTGGGGGATTCTAGGCAGGGGCTCTACCACTGAGCCACACCCCAGCCCCTCACTGGGGATTCTAGGCAGGGGCTCTACCACTGAGCCACACCCCAGCCCCTCACTGGGGATGCTAAGCAGGTGCTCTACCACTGAGCCACACCCCAGCCCCTCACTGGGGATTCTAGGCAGGGGCTCTACCACTGAGCCACACCCCAGCCCCTCACTGGGGATTCTAGGCAGGGGCTCTACCACTGAGCCACACCCCAGCCCCTCACTGGGGATGCTAAGCAGGTGCTCTACCACTGAGTCACACCCCAGCCCCTCACTGGGGGTTCTAGGCAGGGGCTCTACCACTGAGCCACACCCCAGCCCCTCACTGGGGATTCTAAAAGCCCAGCCCCTCACTGGGGATTCTAGGCAGGGGCTGTGTCACTGAGTCATGCCTCAAACCCTATGTGATGTCTTGATATGTTTAGATTGTTAAATCTATATAATTAGTACATTCTTTTTTTAAGATTTATTTATTTATTATTATACAATGTTTGCCTGCATATATGCCTGCAGGCCAGAAGAGGGCACCAGATCTAATTATAGATGGTTGTAAGCCACCCTGTGGTTGCTGGGAATTGAACTCGGGACCTTTGGAAGAGCAGCCAGTGCTCTTAACCACTGAGCCATCTCTCCAGCCCAATTAGCACATTCTTTTAGCTCATTTATCTATCTCTTCTGCTGTGGAAACAATTTAAGATCTACCCTCTGTGATTTTCAAGCATACAATACATTATTTTAATATAGTCTCCACGTCCCTACTATGTTGTTGGTCAGGCTTTAGCTACTTATTGCTACTCCAGTATTAATAAACTGGCTTGATTGTGAGCGTATTCAGCAATCCTGACCTGGGTAAAGGAGCATTTTAAGACATGTCTTTTTAAAGAAGGAAGGCTTTTCTATGGTCAGTCCCCATATTATTCCTCCCTGTTCCTCCCCAAACAAAGTCCCATTATGGCCTGAACTCCTTGTCCCACTGTAGGACCCCCTCTCCTCTGCCCCTTTCAAGGCGAAGTCCACACATGACCAATATTTAAGAAAGACCGCTAGGTCCCCGCACAATCCAGAATCATTCTTTTGTCATCAGACACTTGTCCACGGGCTGTCTCTGAAAGGAATCACAGCCTGTTGCACTGGTATGGACAGTTCCATCACAGTGTGGCCCATGGCTGGGCCTGTTTCTCGGTAGAAGCATTGCCTGGAGGAGATAAGGCAGAACCCCTCTGGGTTATACTGATGGGTGTCTAGGAATTGGAGTTGCCCTGGAACAAGGTTGCCCTCCAGACTAATTTATGTGACAGGATCAGAGAGGCTGAGTGGGGACTGTACAGATGTGCGTCCACAGGATCTACAAGGACGTCAGGAAGCAGAATAGGAGCTAAGCTGTGGTCTCCATTCCAAGGTCTTTTTGAGCCGGTCAGTTTCAGAGGCTGGTCCGGGTGGGCTCCATAGTCCCTTCCTGCTCAGGTCCAAAGCAGCCTTGGTGTGGGTGTAGTGTATGCACGGCTTGACACATGCAACTTTAAGAGCTGAGAGAGTGACAAATTGTGTGCAGTGTCAGCCAAGTCTTTGAAGAACCACTGGGGACAGTTGTGTCCACACTCACAGAGGTCCTTTGAGCCCTTTAGGAGCAGTGGAGGTAGGGTGGCCACGTATTTACAGGTCACGTAATGCATCCTAAACAGTATTCGTGGCCGAATGTCTGCCTGGGGTGGTCTGTTTCTTGGCAAAGTCTGACCAGTACCACGTCCAGTACCACGTCCAGTACCACGTCCAGTACCATGTTCAGTACCACGTTAAAAGCTTTTTTGCCATCCTCTCAACTGGTCTGATGGCTGAGGGTGGTTCCACGTGTCACGTTCCAAGTTAATTCTCTGTGCAGAGAGGAAGAGCTCCCAGCCGGCCTGAGAAAGTGCACACCATAGCAGCAAATATTGATACCCTCTACTGGGTTGAGTGTCGGTAAAGACCGTTTCTAGAATGTCCAAACGTGCAGGACCCTTGTTTATGTATCGTCATGGGGTCCATGCTTGGGATAGTTCTGAGCACAGTGCAGACAGGCTTTGCTAGCTTGTTGGGGCAGTATTGGCAACCTTGGGACCACCAAGTATCTCTGCTACCACAAATTCCTGCTTGGCAGTTTTTCCAGTGGGGAGGGGTTGTTTCATGAGCTTGTTGGACTAGGCTGAGAGCTGAGGTAACCAGCCAGCGTTCCTGGATTTTGGTATCCCTTTTGTCCGTTATTAAAACATACCTTCTGGTAGGGGGTAATGGCTCCTGGGGACTTCCGGGCTGTCTTCACATGAGGGCAGCCTGTGACAGCTGGTTGGTTTCCCCTGACTCCCTCAGCCTTGACTCTTTGTGTGAGCCTGGCACTGCACACTGCCACAGCTGGGCTTCTAGCAGCTGGAGTGTATGGTCTCTGGTTTTTGTTTATTTATTTATTTAGCCCCCTGGGGGAAGCAGTCCCCTTTCTCTATATATTGCCACTTTGAGTCTTGATGTGAGAGGCTCTTCCCCCATTGGAGGCTTCAGCTCCCATCAGTAAAAAGTTCCATGTCTGAGTTGGGGAGCAGCTCGTTCTTTGAGTCAGGCTGTGAGGAGAAAATCTCTTTTATAATTTCTCTGACATCATGGGTGATCTCTCTCTCCTCTTCAGACAAGTGTGTGGCTGGATTTAGGGACAGGTACCGTAGCTGTCATCTTCTTAGATGAGGGGAGAGCCTGGCATTTCCCTTAGTGGCACACTGGAAAGGACTCTTCCCAGGAACACAACTGACCTGAGTCTAGTGAGCATCCCCATGTAGTTGCTGAGTCTGGCTGGCAGAGCTGGCAGGCAGAATGAGGTTGGTGAGCATTGGGTTGGGTGGGTGTCATTGAAGGGACAGGTTCAAGAGGTCTTGTGACTGCCTCAGAGCCATGTGGCTGGTGGCTTAAAAATCAGAGCCGGTAGGAAGATGGCATCATGGCCAAAATTTCATCCTTTGGGGAAGCCTAGTGTCTTCAGGCTTAACAGTCCTTGAAGCTGATGTAGCCCAGGGCTGGGAAGGTTCTGGTAGAGAAGCCATCCTGGAGGCTCTTGGGCCAACAGACACCATGAATCAATACGTGGGAACTGGTCTGTGTGGCCAGGCGTCCCATACAGAGCTCTCAGACTCTGTTAATCTGGAGTTCCTTCAGGTGGCCAGCTGACACCAAAGGGCAAGTGATTTCACAGAGTCTTTAATTTGGAGGCTTCATCTTTACCCTGTAGTCAGCAGTCCCTCTTCTAAAGTTGTCGGGAACAGTTTGTAGGACTGTGCAGACCCCATGATGAGAGAAGTTCCTCAAACTAGGAGCTGGGCGGCGTAGTGTAGATGTGCCCTGCCTGGTGTGTAAGCTGGGGCTGAGAGTCCAGCTTCTCCCTCGAGCAGGTTCTCGCCTGCCCAGGCACCTCTTGGTGACTTAAGAGGTCTTACCTCAGGACCACACATAGAACCCTGTGCTCAGTCACCTCCTATTTTGAAAGGTGAGTGCACATTAAGTTGAAATGACCTCAGTGGACCCACAGGTTAGGGCCCAATCTGATCCTGTAGCCACAGAGCTGTGGCACCATTACAAGCATTCCCACATTCACTTACCGCTCATTAAGAAGGTACACATTGCCATTTTGAATTCCTAATTTGTCCGTTTCTCCAAAGACAATCTACCTTTTCCTTGTAGTTAGGACAGGCCCATAGGGTCAAGGAAATTGGCTCAGACCACTTGCCAAAGCATGCACATCATGCACTTCCTTATGAGCCAACCTGGAGTCTGCCTGAGGGCCTAGCAACAGGCGCTGTCAGAGGTCCTGATCATGCCTAGCTAATGAGGGGTGACCATGCAATGTCACCAGATCGCCATCAGAGCTCCTGATCATGCCCAGCCAATGAAGGATGACCATGCAATGTCACCAGATTGGGACACAGCCTGGGTGCTGGGAGAAGGGTCTATAAGGCTTTCCCCATTATTGAATAAACAAGTCTGCTGTTTGCCTTCACCTGACTCCCAGTGTCTGTGTCATTGACACCGCACCTTCTCACCCCCTCCCCCGAGGGAGCCATTAGGACCCAGCAACACAGTGAGTGCATCTTGGTACCTCATCAAGGCTTCAGATGCAATCCCTTGTGGGGTGACCAAGCCAGCACCCTTGCCTATGCCCAGGGTCCTCACCTGATCTGGACATCCAGCCCAGTCTTGTCTCCTTCCTCTCAGAGACTCTGGTCCTGGATCTTACAGTTCCCTTGGCCACTAGAAGCTCCTGAAAGACTTTGATCCCAGATCCAGTTTGTATCCTTATTTTATGCTCTAAAACCACAAGGTGGGGCAGACAAGCAAGTGAGATTTTACTGAAGTATCCATGGCAGTCAGCAGGCTGTTAAAGGTGATAACCCACTGCTTCAGCTGTTTCTCCAGATCATTCTGTTCCAGGTACCAGGTGAAGTCGGCCCTGGCAAACAGGCAGTATAAGCAGTGCATTAACTAAATCACTAAATAAATCAGCAAATCAGTATCTAATAATTGGTCTTTTGTACCTTATTCTACTTCAGGCTGAGAGTCCACAGTGACAAGATAATGAATCACAAGATAATGAGTCAGGAGAGAGCTACAACAGGGGCTGCCTGATACAGGATTGAAAGCAAAGCAGTGGAGCCCACGTGCAAGTTAAAAGGCTGAACCAGGGAAGAGTAGAAAAGGGCGGGTCAGAACCAGACGAGCAAACAGGTGGACAGGAACCATCAAGTAGGCTGAGTCAACAGTGGGGGACCAAGCCCAGATGAACACGAAGGACAGTCAGGGTGTCTTCAGTCCTTGACATAACACATCAGCTGTCGGATGATAGGTTGGTGTGGGGCTATTCCACTACACTGTTACGTGTCCATCACTTTATGGGGTCCAGTTGAAGGAGTTACATTTTTACCTTAGTCTGGTGTGTCTGATAAGTTCTTGGGCCTTGTTTCCCTAATTTTATGTTAATATGTACACGTACCCCCAAAGTTTCAATTCACCCAAGTAAACTTACAGGGCAGGTCCCTTTCTACTCTCATGATTAAGTCATGCAACAGGTAGATGAACTTGCCAGTGAGAGGGAGGGAAAGCAGGCAAAAAATAAAAGCTGTACTGAGTCTTTCTCTGTCCCACCAGCTCCCAAATAACAACACAGAGACTTATTATTAATTATAAAAGCTTGGCTTTAGCTTAGGCTTGCTTCTAACCAGCTCTTATAACTTAAATTAACCCAGTTCTGTTCATCTACATGGTGCTGCATGGCTCGTGGTTTTTACCTCTCCTCCTGCATGTCTTGTTCCCTCTGCATCTGGCTGGCGACTCTGCCTTTCTTCTTCCCTGAGCTCTCTCTGTCCAGAAGTCCTGCCTAAGCTCTCTTTATTAAACCAATCAGAAAGCACCTTTGCAAAAACACCTCATCACAGTGTACAAAAAGATTATTCCACAACAAAAAGCTCCCTTCTTCCATGTCTTTTTACATACCTTACCACTAGAAGATGTAGCCCATCTTTAGGGTGACTCTTCCTGCCTCAAATAATCCAATTAAGAAAACCCCTCACAGGTGTGCCCAGCTGCTAGGATTTTAGTTAATTCCAAATGTGGTTAAGTTTACAATCAAGATTAGCCATCATAAGGGCATAGCCTGATCTCAACAAGTATACACATATACATACACTGTCAAAAATTTAGTTAGGCATGGTGGCACAAGCCTGTCATTCCAGGATGAGGCAGAAGGCATGGAAATTAGGAATCTGTCTGAACTATAGATGAGTTCAAGGACAGCCTAAGTAACTTAGAAAGACTCTGTCTTAAAACAGCAATGATTATAATATAACAATAAAGGTTGGATGGTGCTGAGGAGTGGTCCTGTGGGTAAAGTGCTTGCCTCTTGAGTTCAAGGACCTGAGTTCAATCCCCAGAATCCATGTAAAAATATCTGAACATGGTGGTACACAGTTGTAAGCCCAGTGCTGGGGAGGGGGATAGACAGATCCCTGGGGCCTGCTGGCCAGCCAGCCCAGCCTACTTATTGAATTCCTGGCCACAGGAGAGACTTCATGCAACTCATGCCAAAAAAGAAAAGATGGGCAGCACCAGTGGGATGACACTCAAGGTTCCTCTGACTTCCACTAGCACACACACACTTGTTTACACACACACACACTTGTTTGCACACACACACACACACACACACGATGCATTTAGCAACCAGCTTGCAACTGTCCTGAATATTTTTATTATATTTTTACTTATTTAATGCTCATGTGTGTGAGTGCGCATTCCACAGCACACATGTGGAAGTCAAAGGACAACTGTAGGAGTCAGTTTTCTCCTTCTGTTAGTGTGGGATGGGGAATCAAACTGAGGTCACCAGACTTGGCAGCAACCACCTTTGTCTGCTTAGCCATATCACAGACCCAACATTCCAGAAGATTAATAATCCACTACTGTGAGCCAAGACAAGCCAGAGGAGTTGGTGGGGGTCTGGTGAGTGTGAGAGGCCAGATATGGTTGAGGGTGTGTGAGATGTCCCTGTGGCCCTGTGCAAACAGGTATCCCAGAGGTCTGTGTCCCCTTTGGGTGGTACAGATGAGAAACGCCCCACATAGGCTTATGCATTTTAACATTTGTGCCCAGTTGGTGGCACCATTTGGGGAGCCTCTGGAAACTATAGGAGGCACAGCCTTGCTGGAGGAAGAGTGTCACTGGGGATGGGCCTTGGGGGTGTGTAGCTTCACCCCACTTCCAGTCTGTACTCTGCTTCTTGCTGGTGGATAAAGATGTGATCCTCAGCTTCCTGCCCCTGCTACCCTGCCTTCCCCAGCATTCAGGACAAACCAAACTCTTCCTTCGGCTGCTTTCACTCACGGTGTGTCCTGTGTGCATGGCATTGCCTCACTCCCTCTAGCCTTGTACTCTGGGTATGTACCCTGTGCATGTGTGCGGCTGCACACAGCTCCACATGTATGTGCAGAGTCCAGTGTATAACGTGTCCACACAGGGCTCTCTGCATCTGTGGACAATACTATTTGTACATAGCTGCTTCCCAGAGGGCAACATGTGAGAACCCACCAGAGTGACATATTGGAGACCACTCCGTTCCAGTTTGGAGCCAAGTGTGAGCCCTTCTTCTTACTTTTACATTCACTGTGTACCCATCCTGGCAGGACTGAAGACATTCCATGTTGTTGTTGTTACTGTTATTATTATTGTTGTTATTGTTGTTGCTGTTCTGCGTGTGTGTGTGTGTGTGTGTGTGTGTGTGTGTGTGTGTGTGTGTGTGTGTACACATACACCTGTGGAGATCAGAGGATGATTTACAGAAGTAAGTTCCCTTTGCACCATGTGGTGGGTCCAGGAGTTGAACCTGGAACCTTCAGGTTTGGCAACAAGGTTCTTTACCTGTTGAGCCTTCCCACCTGGCCCAGGAATATTCTAAGGAGG
This sequence comes from Peromyscus nudipes, assembly GCA_902168325.1. Lineage (NCBI taxonomy): Eukaryota > Metazoa > Chordata > Mammalia > Rodentia > Cricetidae > Peromyscus > Peromyscus nudipes. The sequence goes on along the minus strand of CABHPH010127850.1, from coordinate 12,851 downwards.
CATTTGCTCCCTTTGGCTGCTTGACCGTTGAGACAATGAACCTCGAGTAACTGGAATTTCCTCAGGAGTCTCAAGCTGGAAAAAGGAAAAGTTGGCTCCTGGACCAGCCAGATAGGGAGCTTGTCTTTCAAATTTCACACAATTCTAAGACCACCTTGCAGAGATACCGGAGCCAAGACAATGATGACAGGAGGGACCACACCTTGACCTGAACTGCTTAGCTATGCTCATCTTTTTAAAAATATGCATCATGTATTATATACTATGTATCTATGTGTGGGCCTAGAGGGGTGTGTGTGTGTGTGTGTGTGTGTGTGTGTGTGTGTGTGCACTACATAAGTGCAAGAGCCCAAGGAGGTCAGAAGAAGGTATAAAACCCCTAGAATTGGTGTTATAGACAGCAGCGAGCTACCACGTCACCATGTGGGTGCTGGGAACTGAACCTGGGTCCTCTGAAAGAACAGTAAGAGCTCTTAACCACTGTGCCATCTCTCCATATATCTGCATATCTCTTTTTATCAAATACTCATTTTAATTTTTAAATTATGTGTATGTGTGTTTGTCTGTGTGTGGATGTGTGCATGTGTGTGCAGGTACCCATGGGTATGTATGTTTGTCTGTGTTTGGATATGCACATGTGTGTACAGGTGCCCACAGAGGCCAAAAGAGGCACTGGATCCTCTAGAGCTGGAATTGCCGACAGTTATGAGGCACCCAATGTGGGTGTCCCGAAATAAGCTCGGGTCCTCCAGAAGAGCACAAGCTCTCCTAACCGCAGAGCCATCTCTCCAGCCCGTGCATACCTCTTGACTTCTATTTAAACATAATCGAACATCAGGACTCTGAGGACGGACTTGGAGGGCAAAGGCAGGAAGAAGCATGGGGTCTCTTCGTTCCTCTTCCCAGGACAGCCACATTGAATGCATTGGCTTTCCTACCTTTCCACTGTTGGGTGTTTACCCGGGTTAGCCTCACCCACAGAGCTCTGCCTGCCTCTGCCTCCCCAGTGCTGACGGTGAAGTTGTGAACCTCACCCCCAGCTCCCACTTTAGTTTTTAAGACAAGGTCCCTCACTGAACCTGGAGCTCACTGGGGGAGGCTGGATGGGATCCTCCTGTCTCTGCCAGCCCAGTGCCGGGATTATCACAGGTGCCCTTGCCACACCAGCTTTTAGTCAGGTGGGGAGGGATCTGAAATCAGGACCTCTTGCTTGCAGGGCCAGCACTTAACCCAGTGAGCCATTTCCCCAACCCTTTTGAGTTTCTGAGGATGGTTTTTGAACCTGGTTTGTTAGGAGACTACGAGGGCTCGGGCTCTAACCCTGACAGCTCTGGTAACGGTTGAAGAACTGGAGTCTGCCAGGGTGGTGTATTTACACCAGAAGAATGGACAGATGCCGAACAGAATGATAGCTGTCCAGCATTCACCAGCACAGCGTTAAGCTCCACACGTCTCTCCATAGGTCCCCACACCCGCGTACATTTCTGTCCCCATGTGTGTTCCAGTGTGTGTCTCTCTGGAGACATGTGACTTGCATGTCTCATGTGTCTCTGTTTGTGTACCCATGTGTTAGGGTGAGGCCCGCATACCCCGTTCCTCTTCAGCAGTTGGCTCCACAGGAAGCTGTTGGGTGGGGGCTCAGTGGGCTGAGCCTCCCCTCTCCCCTCTCCGCTTTACTTCCCCATGACACCTCTGGCAGGTGCCAGCCAAGGGTGGACTTGCGGAGGCTCACAACCCACCTCTGCTGCCTGTTTTCTACTTGCGGAGGCTCAACCCACCTCTGCCTGTTTTCTACTCGCGGAGGCTCAACCCACCTCTGCCTGTTTTCTACTCACAGAAGCTCAACCCACCTCTGCCTGTTTTCTACTCTCCTTGCAAAGCCCCGAGGCTGCTGCCTGCTGCACAAAACTGGTGGGCACAAAAAAAAAAAAAAAAGTGGTTGGTTGAGAAAGAGGAAATTGGGCAAAGTTGAGCCACCCTGTGGTTAGCCTGGCCCGTGTGCCCCTGGTAACCCTGGCTATCTGACATGGGGGCTGCAAGAGCTGTTAACAAGGACAGCCACCTGCTTCAGCAAGAATCGAGATCCAGTGGGTGAGTAAGCATCCTGAGGAGCGGTGGGCAGATGGGCACTTTGGGACGAAGCAGGAATGGGTCTGCGAGCCCCGAGTCGGCAGACAGATTGACTACGAACAGCCAGGTCACAACCATGAGAGAGTGGGGCAGCTGTTTGTCCCTTGTGTTTGCTCTGCAGAGATCAGTAGTCCCCCAATGAGCCTGGAGGGTGCTGGGGACACAGCTTAGTTGGTGGGGTGCTTGTTAGCATGGGCAAAGCACCGAGTTCCATACCTGCACTGCATAAATCAAGGCTGGGTGTTGCTTGCCTGTCAAACACCACTTGGGAGGTAGAAGCAGAAGGATCAGGAGGTCCTTAAGGTCATCCTCAGTTTCACAGGGAGTTCAAAGGCTGCCTGGTCTACAGGAGACCCATGCTGGAGTCTGGAGGAGCCCTTTGTAAACAAGCGCTGTATGGGAAGGGGGGCGGGGGCAGGGATGAGGGAGGGAGTTTAGTCTCTCCTTCACCAGGCGGTCATGTTTTATCTTGTTCTGTTTTGTTTTGCTTTTGAGTCTGGGTCTTGCCATGTAGTCTAGGCTGCCTCCAACTCCCAGAGTTCCTACCCATGCCTCCCGAGTTCTTGGATGACAGGCATGCATACATACCACCACACCCTAGCTTGACCTCCTCACCTTTCAAAGCATTGGTTCTGGGGGTCCATTCAGCCTCCCCTCACACAGGCTCAGAGAGCCCAGCTTGGCAAGCAAACTTAAGGCTGATGTCTGCTGAAGAGCAGATCTTTCCAGGTCTTCCACAGAGGGACCAACCTTAGCCCAGCCGTCCTCCAGCTTCAGGCTCTTAACCTTGGGGAGTTACTGGTGATTCCCTTCATGGCCCCACTTGAGGAACCTACCACAACAACTGCCTGAGTGGAGCGAGGTGGGGAGGGCACGCCATGCCTTGTACCAGACCTGCAGCTTCCTCGGTCCCCAGTATCCTCTGTTGACTTCAAGCACTCTAGGTGCAGGTGACCCAAGCCATGCAGAAGTGGGTGCAGAGCTGACCACTCTGATGGAGGTGATGGGTCAGGTGGGGGGCAGGCTTCGACTGTCACACCCACAGGGCTGACCCTCCAAAGGAGTCGCCCTGATTCGGCAAAGAGGGGAGGTGAGAGCTGTGCCCCCTTCTGAGCACCTCTGTGACTGTCAGTTCCTTAAGAGACAGTTCTTCATGAGTCTTGAAGAGCCAGCAGGATTTTGACTCCAGAGCCTCAGGAGATAGCATGGGGATCTAGGTTCAGATGGCCTGCACTTGTGGTGGTACAGGCCTGATATCCCAGGACTGTGGAGGCAGAGACGGGACCTCTGGGGGCTCTCTAGCCAACCAGTCTAGCTGCATCAGTGAGCGTCAAGTTTAGTGAGAGCTTATCTCAAAAGTAAGGTGAGGGCCGGGAAGATGGCTCAGCAGGTCCAGGCACCCGAGTCTAAGCCTGATGACCTGAGTGCTGTCCCTGGGACCCACAAGTTGGAAGGAGAGAACTGTAAGCTGTCCTCTGACCTCCACACATACGCTGTGGCACGTACACATACATACACACAAATGATTGATTGATTTAAGAACCAGGAGGAAAGCAATTGTAGAAGACAATGCCAACCTCCCACCTCCACATACATGCACACTTGTGCACACACCAGCACATACACCTGCAAACTCCACAGTGTATCTAGGCTGGACTCTCTCTGCATCCCAGGTCTCCACTACTCCTAACACAGATCTAGGAATGTGCTTGCGTTCAGGGCTGTTGTTAGTGCTGAAGTGTCATTTTGGATAGGTGTGTGTTTGAGTCCTGGCACCCCCACTTCTGTGTGACTACAGAGCCTTGCACAAACTCTCAGGGCTCTGTTTGAGCACCTGTGTGAGAGAAAGGTTCTGAGGTCATGCGCGTGAGATTTTTGAGCTTGGTGCCTGGCACGTTGTAGCAGCTCAGAAAACATCACTGACCCCGCCTCTTCCTTTGTTCTGTGTTCTTGTGGTGAAGCCTTGCTTCCTGAGCTGTCCCCACCCATAAAACATGTGTATGGCACAGACACTTCCTGTGCTATACCTCAAAAGAAAGCCCAGTGGAGCTGGAGAGATGGCTCAGTGGTTAAGAGCACTCGATACTCTTTGCAGAGGACCAAGATTCAGTTCCCAGCACTCACATGGAGTGGCTCACAACCGCCCGGAACTCCCCAGCTCTACAGAGTCCAACGCTCACTACTGACCTGGGAGGGCACTGCATGCCCAGTACACATGTGGTGCACATACATAAAATAAAAATAAATCCTTTCTTAAAAAAAGAAAGGCTCCTGATGTACTCATCCCTCGGCTAGTCCCCATGTCCTTGTTTCTCTTAGGTTTTCAGTTTCCTTTATCCACGGTCAACCTAGGTCTGAAGATCCTGCATAGCACGAAGTATCTGAGAGACGCTGACATCTTTTTTGTTACTGCTTATTGTGATCATTTGCTTTTATCTCTTTTATGTTTGAGTTTTTATTTTATTCATTCATTCATCTGTGGGTGGGTTTTTTTGGTTTGGTTTGGTTTGGTTTTTCGAGACAGCATTTCTCTGTGTAGTTTTGGTGCCTGTCCTGGATCTCACTCTGTAGCCCAGGCTGGCCTCAAACTCACAGAGACCTCCTGGCTCTGCCTCCTGAGTGCTGGGATTAAAGGTGTGTGCCACCACTGCCTGACATTCATTCGTTTTAAAATTTTGTTTTTATTACGTTTATTTATGTGCATGTGTGGTGTCACACGAGTGCATATGTGTGGAGAGCAGAGGACAACCCGCAGAAATCAGTTTTCTCCTTCCGTCACATGGGTCCTGAGAATCAAACTTGGAATGTCAGACTTGACACAAAGCGCCTTTCCCTGCTAAGCCAACCCAGCCCTGGGTTGTTGATTTTTAAGACATTTTATTTTTTATTTATGTGGGGGGGGGGCAGGAGCACATGAGTACAAAGTGCCCTTGGAAGCCAGAAGAGGGTGTTGGATTCTGTGGACCTACAGTTACAGGTGGTTGTAAGCTATCTGATGATGATGCTAGGAATCACACTCAGATCCTCTGGGAGAGCAGTGCGTGCGCACGAGCACACACACACACACACACACACACACACCACAGAAAACACACACACTCACACACCACAGAAAACACACATGTGCCCACACACACTCATGCACACACATGTGGAGGTCAGGAACAACTTCTGGGATTCAGTTCTTTCCTTCCACTGTGTGGGTTCCAGCGGTCCTTGGGCTTGAGGGCAAGAGCCCTCTTGCCAGCTCTTGTTTTGTCTTTTTGAAACAGTCTTTTCATGCTCCCAGGCTGGCCTCACACTCCTCCCGATCCTCCTGCCTCAGTCTCCCAAGTGCTGAGATTACAGCCATGCACCACCGTTAATTGTCCTATTTTATTGCTGACGATAGCTGTCGACCTCTGCCTATGTCTAATTGATAAACTGAACTTTATCCAATGGGTATACAGAGATAGGAAAAGTTCGTTTGGGGTAGGTATTGCGTGGTTTCAGGCAGCAACTGAGGACATTAGAATGGACCTGGCATACTGGATGATACTCCATTGGTAAAGGGAATCAGGTCTCAAGAGTCACCAATATTGCACCAGTGTCAAATTAAGAAATTAATAAGAAATGAATTAAGTAAAAAACTAACTCGAGCACTCCCCTTTGGAGTAATTTTACCAAGAGGTCAGATTTGAATTCTCTACTTCTCTCTTCTATGTCTTCCGTATCACCTGACTTTTCATTGTATGAGTCTGAGTCCGTGCCTGACCGAATGCTGCCTTGTGAATCTGCCCCCATGTCTGTGTGTGTCCCTAACGAAGTGCTTTGCTCTGTATTTATTGAACTGCACAGAGAGCACCACACAGGTAAGGAATGAGGGCTAGTTTACAGAAATATTTAACCATTTTAGAAGGGATTAAGTCCACTGGATGGTGGTGGCACACACCTTTAGTCCCAGCACTCTGGAGGCAGGGGCAGGCGGATCTCTGTGAGTTCGAGGCAGCCTGGTCTACAGAGCGAGTTCCAGGACAGCCAGGGCTACACAGAGAAACCCTGTCTGGGGCGGGGGTGGGAGGGACAAAAAACCACCACCAAAAACACAAAAAACATAAGAGTGGGAAAAAGAAAAAAGGGGACGGGAGGCTAAGTCACCGACTCCAACTGACTCAGATAACAAACACAACTGTAAACAGACTCACCAGCCTGTGTTGTACCCTCATTTAAGGTGAATATTTGTCTTATAAAGTTTCTTTCAACCTGTTTGCTGTTGTAAACACGCCATCACACATGGGATGCGTGGACCACAGTCTGGTCATTTGCAGAGACTTTGGGTCCCCAAAGGTGCTGGTCTCTCCGTGCTCCTTTCCCTCTCCAGTCCCTCGCCCTCCTCCCTTCCTCCCTTCCCTAGCCCCCCTCCCTTCCTCCCTTCCCTAGCCCTCCTCCCTTCCTCTTCCTTCCATCCCCTCCCTCCCTTCCTCTTCCTTC
>CABHPH010127848.1:0-24762 GCA_902168325.1 Peromyscus nudipes | reverse complement strand
ATGTAATACTTAAAAAGAGGTTCAAGCCTATAGCCTGAGTCAGTGGAAAGGCTAAGAGAAAGAGGGTCAGAAGTTCAGGACCGGTCTGATTAGTTTAGTGAGGCACCATGGGGAAAAAAGGAGAGGAAAAAGAACTGAGGACATACCTCAGCGGTAGGGTGTTACCTACTATGTGTCAAACCCTAAGTACAATCTTAAATACTGCCCCTCAGAAATATTCCAATGGCAAATTTCATACGGTATATGTTATCACAATTTTACAAGAGGAATATCAAAGTGAATGACGTTCTGTGGCAGGCCCACAGCCTTGTCTCATTTAACCCATTTGCAATACAGGCCTGGACGCCATAGTCACAAACACCAGCCCGAGCCATTCTTTCCCCTGACATCTGCCAAACACAACTGGTTGTTTCCAGGAACAACTCCATTTCTCTGCTTTGAGAGGAAGGTGTGCCAAGATCCCCGCCAGGCCAACTCCACCTAAAAGACACATGGTGACATGAGGTGCCAATCCCCAGAAAAGCACCTCCCCAGTCAACCACCCATCACTAAAGAGCATCTACAGAGAGTCAGAGAACTGGCCTGGATACAGAGACAGCTGAAGAAAGGTGGGTCTTCCCTGACACAGGGGCTCCACAAGAAAAACCCTGTGCTGGGAGAACCAGAGCGTGGCAGTTGTTATACTAGGTCCTTAGAACCTGGGTGGGTAGTCTGATCTGGGCCAGGCTGTGTCTTCGTGTGCTGTCTCTTTCACTCATCTCATTTACTAAGAGGTCCTCAAAAACAATTTGATAGGAGGACTCTACCCCTAGAACAAAGCAGTCTAGAGGGAAAGGAAAACAAGTCATTTCTTGGCAATGGGTACCCTGGGCTTTTCCAACTCTGATAGGAAAAGGTAGCGTGTCATCTACTCTGGACCCTAAAAAAAAAAAAAAAAAAATCCAGCCAACTGATGAAGCTGCCAACGTCCCAGGCTGCTAGCTGTCATAACACCAGCTATGACACCAATAAAATGAGAATAACAACTGTTACTGAGTGCTGTAGATGTGCCAGCTTCCTGGCTAAGTGCTTTTCAGCACACATCTCATGTAAACTTCATAGCATGTCCCTGAGTGGAAAGATGATTTCTCGGACTTCTATGCTCCAGATGAAGAAATTTCTTAACCATATTTCATCCATTCTCAGACACATATTTTCCCCAAATTTCAATAAAATTTGAAGTAGAATCTTATATTTCTTTTCTTGCAATGATGCAACTCTTTTTTTTTTGTTGTTTTGCTTTTTGTTTTTTCGAGACAGGGTTTCTCTGTGTAGTTTTGGTGCCTGTCCTGGATCTCGCTCTATAGACCAGGCTGGCCTCGAACTCACAGAGATCCACCCGGCTCTGCCTCCCGAGTGCTGGGATTAAAGGTGTGCGCCACCACCGACCGGCAATGATGCAACTCTTAAGTGTTGTCTCCCTTCTCAGCAGTGTGTCAGTGAAGAGAATCCAACCCTTGAGGGTGGTCTCAGACAGAATGAGGTGCCCTGCGTGTAGGGTGGGGGACAACCTCTGCACCCCTTAGGGGTTAGTTCTTGAGGGAGGGGCTCTCCTGCCTTTTAGCCCAGCACCTGCTTTCTGTACAGAGCCCCACTGAAGAATCTGAAGGCTCAGGAATATGAATCAGCACCAATAATAACCCACAGCCTTGCTAGCATCAGCTCTGGAAGGCTCAAATTTGGACATTCCCACCAAAGATGGCCAAGCTGGAAGTTACGGGTGTCCACAGGGACGCAACTGCCCACAGGCTGAGGAGTCAGCTTCACCCTCTCCAAGATGGCTGAGTCTGTGGGTCAAAACTAAATTGGAAAAACGAAATTCTTATAGGCCCCCTCTAAAGTAGCATGCCCCTAAGCCTAACAAGTGTTCAAATCAGATCAGTCACTAAACCAGCAGTTCATGTCCCTCTAGAGCGGTTCTCAACCATCCTAATGCTGTGACCCTTTAATGCAGTTCCTCATGTTGTGACCCCCCCAACCATAAAACTATTTTCATTGCTACTTCACAACTATAATTTTGCTGCTATTATGAATCATAATGTAAGTATCTGTGTTTTCCAACAGTCTTTGGGGGGGGTCACAACCCACAGGTTGAGAATCACTGCTCTCGAGGCTGGCATCTGCCTAGCAGTGCAGACAAAGCCAGCTATCTCCTTCACATCTCCAAGCCGCCTGCAGTCAAGGAACTGATTTTGATCAAATGGCTCACACTCTGGTCCAGGTACTATCCAGAACAGCGCGTGCAGTTTGTAGTTGCCATAGCCAGAGAACCGGTGCATCACTTTCTTCTTCCATGATGAAACAAACCAAAGCCAGGGATGGCTGGTCTTCACTACCAACTTGGCGGGATTTAGATGGCAGAGAGCAGAAGGGTTCTGTTCCCTGGTATCCTGAGGGGAGCAGACCTGAGCCTCAAGGAAAAGGACCCAGGCTCACGGAGGACTTACAAAGCTCAGTCCACTCGAAGTCACCCAGGCAGGTCAATTTACCTGACAAGTGTAGAAAAGGCACCCCAACAGAGACTGGAAGAGGCTGGGGAGATGGCTCCGTGGTTACCATCACTTGCTGTTCATGCAGAGTATGCAGGTTCTGTTCCCAGCACCCACACGACTGCTCACAACCATCTCTAACTCCACTTCCAAAGGATAAGACACCCTCTTCTGACCTCCACAGGTACCAGGCACACAAGTGACGCACAGACAAACATGCACGCAAAACATTAATATACATAAAGTAAATATATCTTTAAAAACTTTAAGGGGAGAAGGGTAAAGGGGTTCTCTTAGGGATGATGAAAATGTTCTAGAATCAGACAGCGTGGTTTCGTAACTATACCGAAAACCACCCATTGGTACTCTGCATGGGTGAACTCTGTGTTGTGTATGCAAGACGGAGCTCAAGAAAACCATTGTTAGAACAGAAAGGAACAAGACAATGTTAACCCATCCGCAGAATGGCTTGGTCCTCAGTAATGAGAGGGAACAAGCTGTCAAGTCATGTAACAGCTTAGATGACTATCAAGCAAAGGAAGTCAGATCCAAGAAGCTACACACTGCAAGACTCCATTTATATGATGCTGGAAAAAACATGGAGAAAAGGCAAATCAGTGGCTACAGCAGGCTGTAGGTGGAGTGATGCCTACAAGAGACACAGACTATAGCAGCTTCTGGAGTGACAGGCCAGTTATGTTTCTTGATTTTAGTGGTAGTGGCTATATAAATCTGTGATGTCTCGCAGAAGCGTAAAAGTGACTTTTATTCTTTATAAATTACATAGGGACACACAGTTCCAAAGCACAGCAAATTATCTTTCAAGATTTTAGTGTGGTTTTTTTTTTTTTTTGGTTCAGTGTTTCATGTAGCCCTGATGGGCAATGTATGATCTTCCTGCTTTCACCTTCCAAGGGCTGGAATTACAGGCATGTGTTAATACCCTTGAACTGTAATATTAAAAAAAAAAAAAGAGGTACTTTACTACATATACAATTTTTTTTTAAACCTCAATACCAACTTCCTTTTTCCAAACATGAACAAAATATAATTAGGAGAAGAAAAGGAAGTGGAGAGAAAACAAAATAGCTGAAGGTAGGGAAAGGGTTAAAAAATATAAACATCATGAGGCTGGAGAGATGTCTCAACAGTTAAGAGTGTGTGTCGCGGGCTGGAGAGGTGGCTCAGGGGTTAAGAGCACTGCCTGTTCTTCCAAAGGTCCTGAGTTCAATTCCCAGCACCCACATGGTGGCTCACAACCATCTGTGATGAGATCTGGTGCCCTCTTCTGGCCTGCAGGCATACATGAGGGCAGAACACTGTATATATAATAAATAAATAAAAAGAAAATAAAAACAAACAGGAGAAGAGTGTGTGTCGCTCTTCTAGGGGACCCGAGTTCAACTCCCACCAATCGCGTCAGGCAACTCACAACTGCCTGTAACTCCAGCTCCAGGGGGATCCACCACCTCTGGCCTCCACCAGCGCCTGCGTTCAGGTGCACACATATATCCACACATAGAAACATAACAGAATTAAAAACAATTTTAAAAACAAACACACACACATATACACTATACACATACACATCTTAAGACACTCAGGCTTGGCGTGTAGCTCAGTGGAAGAACATATTGCGTAGTATGCACAGGTCCTGGCTTCAACTCTTAGCACACAGAGAAAAACCTTAAATTCGTGGACCCACCAGTAGTCAAAGGTGGGGGCGACCTAATTGTCTATCAGCAGAGGGATGGGCAAATAAATATGTGGTGTGCACACATGGAATGGATTATTCAGTCTTCTTACAACACTTTGACTCTGGTGGTTTGAATGGGAATGACCCCCATGAGCTCATATATTTGAATGCTTGCTTCCCCCCCTTCCCCCCCCCCCCCCCCCCCCCCCCCCCCACAGCCCTGTATTTGGTATGGCCTTGTTGGAGGAGGTGTGTCACTGGGGGTGGGTTATGAGGTTTCAGAAGCCCATGTCACCCAGTTAGTATTTTTTTTCTGCTTCATGGTTGTTGTCTCAACATGGAAGCTCTCGGCTACTGCTCCAGTGCCATGTCTGCCTGTCTGCAGCCAAGCTCCATGATGGTCATGGGCTCTATACCCTTTGGATCCATAAGCCCCACATACAATGCTTTCTTCTGTAAGCTGCCTTTCTCATGGGGTGTTCTGTCATAGCAACAGGGAAGTAACTAAGACAGAACTCTGTTTTTGTTGTACAATGGTGTGAACGTATGCTTAAAGAACATTCTGTTTTTCACTTCGTAATAGTATTCAACAAAATTACCTGATCTGTTTTTCATGTCATAATAGTATTCAACAAAATTATCCGAGATACTCAGTACCTCCCTATATCAGATGGTTTTGCTCAAATATATGCTAATGTACATATCCTAAGCACCTTTAATGTAGGCTAGGCTAAGCTATGATGATAGGTAAAGAATGAATGAATGGATTGTTGGATGGATGCAAACTGACTTCAAGCCTAGTTACTACTTTCTCAAAACTCTTGTTCTCAATGTGGAGGGGTTTTCGTATCTTTGATCAATAAGTGACTATTTTCTAAACTTATATTAGGAAGAACTGCGAACCAGGAATAACATGACGTTACATAGACATTTATCAGCAATGCCCATGTGCCTTGCTATTCAGCGTCAGTGACTCATAACCAGACTTGTTTCAGGAGATGAATACTGGCGCTGAGAAGCAGCAAGACAAGGAAGAAAAGGAGCTAGAACCACGTAACCACCTCTCATGCCCGCTTTATCACACCTAGCTACTTCCTCGTGGGAAGAGGCCTCGTAGGACAGGAAATCAACCCTATCTGCCTCTCACGTCCCACGAGGGAAAAACATGCACACTCCTGAACAGATGGGCATACCTACACACCATTTTACCACCTGTTTCATAATCACCAACAGTCAGGAAGCTAGGAAACAACAGGGTTGGAAGCTCTAACCTACAGGTCAGACCAAGCACTGTGCCTGTCTTTGGGCCGCCCAAGCTAAGAATGGTGTTGATATTCTGCAATCATTACATTTCAAGTGGTTTTATAAGTACCTACTTAGTGGTCTAACACTTATCTCTGAGACACAAGAACTAAATTAGTTGCCTGGCTCTTTAAAAAGTTCAGCAAGTCCCAATACTGCAAAGAGTAGCGACTGAAAGAACATTCTAGGTCAAGTCCTCTTGTGCTAGCTGCGCTCTGGCTTTCTTTGGACCAGTGTGGCAACTAGACCCTATCTCCCTGTAAGAGTGCAGGGAGCTTAGCTCCTTACTGCACAAAGCCAAACCCAAGTATAAAGTTCCAGTAAAGGGAGGGGTCTACAAGATAGCCAGATGGAATGGGGAGGGTCAAAACCTGCCCCCAACCAAGCCCATCAAATGGAACATTCTAAAGGAAAAAATTCTAAATGTCTTCCACTGAGACAACCATACCAAATAGAAATGCTAAGCTCTGCCTCTTCTCTGTCCTCTTGCCCTCCAGACCACCCAGCCTATCTCTCAGGCACGGCCTGCTCAGGCAGAAGACATTCTTCCTCCAGCTGGCAGGGAATGGAAGTATAACAGGAAGCAGACAGGGAACTCCCACTATAGGAAGCACACTTGGGTTTCAACCCCAGGTGGGACCCGCACTAGGTGAACGGACTCCAGGGCAGCAAGTCACTGGTGCCGGAGGTAAACGGGCTCAATGTACCTATTGTGCATGGGCAGATTGGCCAAGCACACAGGTGCAGTTATCTCTGCGTTGGCTTTAGCACAAGCACGTGCCAGTCACTGCTCTGGCTGACCAAACACCAGCTGTCACATTACTGCCAAACACTTGACCAGACACTATTAGCTACCACCCAGGCAGACATCCCCCATGCTGTTTTCTCCCCACGCCCACACAGGTAGCCTGGCCTCCAGCTACCTGGGCTCTACTCTTTGACACACTGTTCCAGGGAATATCTGCATGGCCTGTGGGCAGGGAAGTAGGGCAATCAGCCAGCAAAGAAAAATGTACTTCCCCATTAGATCTGCACTCCCTAACTTGTCATGGGTCCCTGACCTAAGTAAGCCACAGCATCGACCTAGACACAAACGGAGCCTTGCAAAAAGATTAATGAAAGACAACTTCCAACTGGGGATTTCCCAGAATTTGCTAGGAAATCAGGGAAACATGATTTTGTTTGTAACCACAAAACTAACTGGATCTTGAAGATGCTATTGTCTAGCTCCTTCATTTACAGATGAGAATTCTCAGAGACCCATGGAGTGTAAACGACTGACCAATGTCAGGACAGCAGCTAATGGCGCCATGAGGGTGGGTAACAGAGAGGAGAACAAGTGAGCCTCATCAGCTCTACAAACCATCAACTCGGACAGCTAAACTTCTCAACGACTGGTTCTCAGCACAGCGATGACTACGACGCTAATGGGGAACTCCTACCATGCAAGGAACAATGTAGAAAGTGTGTCCCTCTCTCTTTCCTGTCCTTCCCAAGCCACTGACCACCCAGGCAGCCCTCCTTCCAAGCATGGCCTTGCTATACATGCCTAGGCTAACTCGACACAGGGCAGTCTGCTAGGTGGACGCAAGTCCTCCTGCAGAGGGTGGGGGTGGGGGGGAGGGGTGGCCCTGACAGACTGAACAGCATCCTCCTCATCCTTTGCCAGCTGACTGCAGCCCTGCCTTGTCATATACGTTTCTCTTCCTTTGAATAATTGCTTTTCTCCAGTGACATTCTACTCCTCCCCCGGAGCTTCAATTAGAGCCAAGCAGGAACTCTGTGAGCCACCATTAACCAGGATATTAACCTGCAGAAAGGATTCACTGCCAGACGCACCTGAGGAGTTAAACTGCTTTTCAGAGGCCGCTACAACCAGTTCAGAGCATAATCCACAAACGTCACACTAATCAAGAGGGCAGCGAACTCACTCCCGACCCAAGACTATGCCTTTGACAAAAAAAAAAAACACACAAAAAAAACAAAAAAACAAAAAAACAAAAAAAACCTACATGCCACAGTCAGGGAGCATTCCAAAGAAACAGATCGCATAGGTCTAGCCTATCTCAGGAACCCTGAGGTGTGGCTCTATCTAAGAGTCATCAAAGAATCCACAGTTACGGTAGGGCCCAGCCTAGGACAACTACCCTTACCCTCCTAAAAATCCCATACCGCAACACTGGACTGTCAGAGGTCCAAGCCTTATCCAGCTGGGCCCTCTGATGACATCTCATGATGTCTGATTGCTTCAGAATCCGACAAAAAGAAACCTTTGGGTACGTGCTCAAGAGCAGTACAGATGGATCTTGTGGCAGCTTGATCGTCACACTGATTTCCTTTAGTGGCTGTACACATCTACACTCCCACCCGCAATGAATAAGTGCTCCACTTTCTCCACATCCTTGCCAGCATATGCTGTCATTTGTTTCATTGATCTTGGCCATTCTGGCAGGGCTGAGATGAAATCTCAAAGCAGTTTTGATTGGTTGTTCCCCGATGGCTAAGGATGCTGAACGTTTCTTTGTTTCTTGGCCATTTGCGGTTCATCTCTGGAGAACTCTCTGTTTCGTTCTATACCCCATTTTTAAAAACTGGGTTGTTTGTTTTCTTAATGTTCAGGATTTTTTTTTTTTTGGTTCTTTGTATATTCTACATGTTAACCCTCTATCATACGTGTAATTGCTAAGATTTTCCCCCCATTCTGTAGACTGCTGCTTTGCTCAAATTATGGTGTCCTTTGCTGTACAGAGGCTTTTCAGTTTCATGAGGTCCCATTTATTAACTCTTGGTCTTAGTGCCTGTGCTACTGGTGTCCTGTTCATAAAGTCGTTTCCTGTGCCGATGAGTTCAAAGTTATTCCCCATTTTACTGTCTATCAGATTCAGTGTATCTAGTCTTCTGTTGAGAGCCTTGATCCATTTGGAGCTGACATCTTACTTGCTCAGCCAGATTCATTGCTGCTCTATTCATAATAGCCAGACATAGAAACAACCTAGCTGTCTATCAACTAATGAATAGCTAATGAAAATGTGGTGCTTGTACACAGTGGGATACTATTTAACTGCTAGGGAAATTTTGAATTTCACAGGTAAATGGGCTGAGCTAGAAACAATCATCCTGAGTGAGGTAACTCTAACCCCAAAAGACAACTATGAATATGTTTTCTCTTATACAGAGATGCTAGATTTTAATCTTTAGATATGTGTGTTTCACTCTGAATGACCACAGGGGTTAGGTAGCTGGTAAGGGGTCAGGGGAGAGGAGAGGATCTTCCAAGGAAGGGGAAATAGAATACGGTGTTATAAAAAGACAAAGGCAAAACTAGAATGGGAAGATTAAATGGGGCAGGATGGGAGGGCAGAATAGGGAGGAAATATGAAGAGGGACAACTAAGAATTGAAGGTCTTTTGAAAAGCCTTATGGAACCAGGCAGAGTGGCACACACCTTTAATCCCAGCACTCGGGAGGCAGAGGCAGGTGGATCTCTGTGAGTTTGAGGCCAGCCTGGTCTACAGAGTGAGTTCCAGGACAGCCAGAGCCTGTCTAGAAAAAGCAAACAAAAAAGCCACATGGAAGTCTACTACTGTAGAAGCTTCCTAAAACACGTACAGATAAGAAAGGAATTTAAGGGCCCGGTGGCGGTGGTGGCGCACGCCTTTAATCCCAGCACTCGGGAGGCAGAGGCAGGCGGATCTCTGTGAGTTCAAGGCCAGCCTGGGCTACCAAGTGAGTTCCAGGAAAGGTGCAAAGCTACACAGAGAAACCCTGTCTCGAAAAACCAAAAAAAAAAAAAAAAAAAAAAAGAAAGGAATTTAAATGGAGTCATCGTATAACGGGGGAGACAATGTCCCAGCTAGGTATCTTATGCCACCCAGTAAAGCCTCCAATGCCAGAGATGAGTTACGTCTTGTTGAACTGTTGGCAAAAGGAGTCTCACAGACTCCCTATCGCCCAGACGTCACAGGCCTTTGCCGGGATTACTCTCCATAACCTGTTTGTGAGGTCCTGTTGCTGAAGACCCCACTCACTTATGTCATCCAACATGGAAAAATCAAGCTGGTGTCCAACTAGAAGCTTCGTTCCCTACTGGCTAGCACTCACGGTGCAGGGAGGTACTTTGCCTGCTACAGGAGGAGAAAAGTCAGTTTCACCCAGCTACAAACCCTGTGACGTAGGGACCAGGAGACCTTCCCGCAAGAAGACGCCATCGTGGTACAAACGTCACAGGAATAACCAATACTTTTTTTTTTTAATTTAAGGTTTACTCAATGAAACGGGACCTATACATGACACTGCTAAAGAGTCCAAGAACCCGAGACTAGATAGCTCACGGGCCTAGTGGCAGAAAAACCTCCGGCTACCTACTATTCCTAATAACATATTGCTATACACATAGAGCAGAGCCTCACTCCACCCTCATCAGAAAAGCTTCTTCTTGCTAATATCTTCTGCTAATACTGTCACAACAATAATAATGTTCTCCTAACCCCAAGCCCCCTTTTTTGGAGACAGTTTCATGTAGCCCAGACTGGCCTTCAACTACTGAGTTTCTTGCATCTGCCTCTTAGGTGCTGGGACTACCAAGTGCCACCACATCAGGCCAAAATAAAAACAGTAAACCTACTTCCTCCTCTGCACGTCCACCTTTTAAAGATGCACATAGTGTCTACGGATTCCCAGAGGTGGAAGAGTCTGAAACACTGGCTATGAAGTGAAGTCACTCGAAAGAACTTTTCAAGACACCCAGGTTTGCTGGGAAAAGGAAAGCAACCAGCCCTGTGTGAAACTGCTCACAAAGAAGAGAAGCCTTCCAGAATAACCTGCAGGCAGCAAGAAAATGAAGGCCTCTGGTAGTCCCGTAACTACCAGGAACTGAATTCTGGCAACAACTTGATTGAGCTTGGGAGAGGACCCCAGCCCCCAGATGAGAATGTTAGCTTGCACTCTGCCTTCAGCTTAGACAGACGCAGGGCAGTGGACACAGTTATACTGCTCCTGGAAACAATGGCATTAAGACATACAAGAGCAACACAAACAATCACCAGTTTGGGGTGGTGGTGACCACACTCTGTGTGAGTGTGAGGGAGTGCAGGGGGAGAGAGACAGAGGCCGAAGAGACTGAGACTTTTTTTCCCCCCCTACAGGGACATCCAGCATAGGGATCTAATACCCTAGGTCTCTGTCAGCCTAAATGTCCACATCTCTCATAGACACTCTATTCTTTATGCTAATTAGCATCAAGCCACTAGGAGATTATGGCCTCCCAGTGCCTGGATACTTCCTGAACAGCGGGTAAGAATCAAGCTCCAAAATATCATGTGTTACCATGGCGATCTGTAGGCAGACCTGATCAAATGAATACTCCCCCATCCCCAGCCCTTCTCCAAAAACTGCAGCCCAGTGTACCCTTTAAGAAGCATCCCCTCCTCCTTGAAGCTTCAAAGAAAATGGTCTGGAAAAGGAAGGCCAAAGACAGAGGACCAGCTAAAAGTCACTTGCCTCAGCCTGTGTGTGCTCTTGAAGCAGGAGCATGGGTCCAGTATGAGCAGCAGAGAAGCCACCTGGTGCTGGAGTAGGAACGGAAGAATGGAAGCGTCCCACCAGGAGGCTCTGGCCTACTCTGTCTAGTCAGAACTTAAAAACTCAGAAACACAAAGGGCTTCCCTCCCTTAGGAAAGACTTTGAAAGAGTTCAGGGTGTTGTGGGCAGAGAAAGAGAGAGGAAAAAAAAAGAAGGAAATAGACATCCTCTCTTACCTCAGGTCCGTTCCCTGAACTCGGTGTGTGTGTGTAGGGGTGGGTAGGTGGGTGGGGTAGGCAGTACGCCTTGGTTATGGTGGGCATCTTCTAACTGCTGTATTCCAACAACCACCTCAAGTGGTGTCTACCCATAGAATCAGGAAGTGGACCCCTGCCAATGTTCTGGGGACTTAGCCACCCAGTTCCCAAAGCTGCAAATGCTTCTACAAAAAGACCCCCCCCACACACACACTTCCTGAGTGCTCAGGCCCAGGTGTCGCTCTAGACAGCTGCTGACCGAGTCTCAGCCCATTAACTTTCCCAGACTTCCCTGACAGAGTTTCTGGAACCCCAGGACAGACAGACTCAACAGGATAAATAAATCACGGGGCCAAGGGCGGGCGAAAGCAGGACACAGCATCCAGACCAAGTCTCCCATGTTTCTCTGAGACTTCTAGAGCCTCACCACCAGGGCCTCCTTTTTGGATTTTGTCATACACCTTTCCTGGGCCTCATCTGCTTTTCCACAAAGGGTATGCCACATTGACTCACACCATCTGGTCACTGAATAAATGCCACAGGAGAGAAAACCAGGCTTATACTAACCACCACAACCTGTATTTATTTAAGCTAAATTCTAACAGCACCTCACAGCTATTCCAGGGACGGGATGGTCCATCAGACGGCCCCATGACAAGCTGACAATCAACAAGGTCTCCCAACTCGAGGTTGAACAAGCCCATCTGTCAGCTGGCAGTCCAGGGCCCCAGACACCAACCTTGACCATACCAAGGACAGGTTTACCACCAAGCATCCAACCTAGCTCACTGCATTCCACTCCATCTATCCTTGGTCACCAGCTACAGGGATCCACTACCAAAGCTACCCTTCAACTCCATTGTCATAGTGGCCTGTGACAGCACATGACAGACTTTGCTGTGGCCCTATCCTCCTGAACCCACTCTCGGATCACATTGCCACCCTCTTCCTTCTCTCCTAATGTCAATCCTCACACACCTGGGCCCAAGGGAGGCCTTGTTAATGCTCCACAGTGACCACAGGTACACCAGGGCCCATGGACGAGAGCCCCGAAAAGCCACAGTATTTAACTGCTGTCCACTAGTAACTGGCCACTCCTCTGAAGGGCTGCCACAAACTTTCTGCCTGGAACATTTTCCTCTCCACACCCTTCCTCCATTACAAACCACGGATGTCGCCTCACAGCCTCAAATCTACCCCACATTAAAGTCTTTTTAGGAGCTTGTCTGTTTCTGCTTCCACCTGGCCTGCAAGTATCTCACATTCAGGCTAAGGACTGACTCCAAACCATCTTCCTACATCCCAGGACATCAGGGGAGAAGAAACCTTTCCAGGACAGAGCAGTGTTTTCCCACCAAGGCTGCAGGCCGGTGGCTAGGTCAGAACAGGTTGCTTAGACATGAATGTATGTGGGTCCTTGGGAACTAATTTGTTTTTCACCTGTAACCTGTAAAATGTTTAATCATGTAAGGGAAATGAGGAACAGGCTGGGTTTTTTTACTTGTATTCATTGTAGTCATTCACTTGAAAAACAGAATGTAACCATGTTGTAATTTATATATTGCTTGAAAGATTTTGCTGGGGCTTATGTAAGCTGTAAGGAAAAAATAAAGTGTAGGGAAGGAAAACATCAGAGGGAGAGAGGTAGATAGCATGAGAGCAGGAAAGACGTAGAAGGGAAGCAGCTGGGAAGGAGGAGGAGGAAGAAGAGGAGGAAGAGGAGGAGGAAGAGGAGGAGGAAAAGGAGGAAAAGGAGGAAGAAGAGGAGGAAGAGAAGAAGGAGGAGGAAGGAGGAGGAGGAAGAGAAGGAGGAGGAGGAAGGAGGAGGAAGAGAAGACCACCAGATATCAACCAGCCAGGTTCTAAGGAAATCCTTACGTTCTTATTGTACCCGATGTTGGGGAGGGGTATGCGCCACAGCACGAATGTGGAGATCAGGGAACGGCTTTGTAGGGTCCGTTCTCTCCTTCCACCTTTACGTGGGTTCTAGGGAACAAACACAGGCTACCAGACTCACACAGCAAGCACTGTATCCACTGAGCCATCTCATCAGCCCCAAGCAGGGGCTCTTTACCAAGACTGTGCCGGCCCCATGACCTGGACCCACCAGCCTAGAACTGAGAGAAACGGACATTTACTGGGTGACAACACATCCAGCTCTGTTACACCTCACTTGATGCCGCGGAGCCGTGTACACGGAAGTGAGAATGTCACATACACTTCACTACAGTTCAAGGGGACTATGGCTAGCACCAGGAGCAGAGCTTAGTGGGTGAGCACTGTTCTAGCTCTGGGTTCCATCATTAAACACAGGAAGGGATGGGGTTAGGGGAGGGAGGCAAGAGGAGAAAAGAGCGGGGAGTGGTTAAAAGAAGACGTAAGGGCTAAAAAAAAAGATAAAAATAAAAACACCAACCACTCTGGGCACCTTCCCTGATGCAAACTCAATCACCATGAGGTTTAGCAACCCATGCCCCAGGGCCTCTTCCCAAAACCACGAGTGAGAGGCGCCTCCACCTCTCCGACCACAACTTCTATTCCCGGTCCTCGTGGGATACAAGAGCCCAAAACACAACTGATTAGGTCTCCCTGTGAACCAAAGTAAGCACCTCAAGGCCTCTACCGCATACCTGGGCACCTCAAGGGCTCTAACCACATAGCTGGGAACCAGGGAGGGAGGGCGGGCCTGACGACCTGTTCACAAAATAATATTCTCTGGAATCTTAATGGACCACATGAGAGAATGCAGTTCTGATCATGTCAGAACATGACGCACCTTGAAAACAGTAGCCTAAGTAAAAGGGGGTAGACATAAAAAGGCCACTTGTGCTATGATTCTACTCGGCAAAGGTCCACCAAAAGCCAGTCTCCATGGACAGAAACGTCACAGCCAGGTGCGGTGGTACACATCCCGGAAGCTGGGAGGCTGCCAGACACAGGGGTCATAACTTAACATTTCCTTTGGAGGTAATCAAAGTTGTCCCCAAATTAGATCATAACTATGGTTACCTCCCAAATCACCGAACTACACCCTTTCATCCTTTCAATGAGTAAATTATATCTCAATGAAGCTGTTTGGGGGTGGGGGGGACGGGAACCAGAACAAAGCCACACCCAGCTGAGAGCAGAGCTGTGCCCACAGAGGATGAAGGGAATGGGAGACCGGATGAAGACAAGACAAACCCACGTGCGGCCCATCCATCCTCATCCTAAGCACCAAACAGGATGCTTCTCTGGCTTTTTAGGTTTCAAAGCAGAAGGCTTCTGGAAGGGTGGGGAGGAAAACAAATAAACAACCACCAACAACAACAAAACCACAAGAAAACACAGGCTCCAGATTTGCTGAAAGTCCAGTTACGCCAGTCTCCCAAGAAGTGAAGGCCAGGCAGGGCTGGAGGACAGGGGATGGTGGCAACTGTATAGGACCAGAACTCAAAGGCCCTGCTGTCCTCCCAGGGGCTCAGACAGTCCACACGTTCCCATGTCTCTACACGAACATCGCACCACTCTTCTCCCAGGTCTGTCTGGCTCCTGGGTGCTGAAACTCCACAGAGACCACAGAAAATTCAGGCTGCCTCTGAATATCGGCTACAGTCTACAGTAGTACCCCATAGAGATCACACCCGGATACATCAAAGCATTAGCAACCGAGCTTTTCCCAGTCCCCTCGTGGTTTGCTGGAATAAGATAGCCTATAGCTATTACAGTATTGGCTTCCTTTACTAGAAGCCTCGTAATTGGGCTGGAAGACAGTTCTGTTAGGCAGAGGTGCTTACATGCAGACCCGATGTTCAGGTTTGATTCCTGTTACCGTGATAAACACCACGACCAAAAACAACCTAGGGAACCAAGTTTATTTCATCTTATGCGTCTCGGCCCATCATCAAGTAAGGAACTCTAGGCAGGAGCCTGAAGCAGAAAACACGCAGGAGAGCTGCTCACCAGCTTGTTCTCTGGCTTGTTCAGCTAGCGTTCTTATTTCTACAACTCAGGCTCACCCGCCTAGGGATGGCCGTGCCCACTGTGTGCTGGGCCCTCTTACATCAAACAGCAGTGACAAACATACCTCACAGATATGACCACTGGCCATCTGATGGAGGCAATTCTTCAGCTGAGGGGGTCTTATCCCCCAGTGACTCTAGGTTTGGGTCACGTTGACAGCTGAAGCTAATTATGACATTTGATCTGAGTTTGATCTCTGGATTCTTTTTTTTTAATTGCTCTTAATTTTTATTTTTATTTCATTTTTATGTGTATTGGTGTTTTGCCATGGGTGTCTGGTCCCCTGGAACTAGAGTTACAGACAGTTGTTAGCTGCCATGTGGGTGCTGGGAATTGAACCCCGGTCCTCTGGAAGAGCAGTCAGTCAGTGCTCTTAATCACTGAGCCATCTCTCCAGCCCCGATCCCTGGATTTTAATCCTACAAGGCAGCAAGAAAGAATGACTCTGCAAAGCTGTCCTCTAATAAATACACACACACACACACACACACACACACACTTTCATTTACATAAATAAAATATGAATAAATGAATAAAAACATCACAATCATCTTTTTTAAGTGGCTCTAAGCGGTCCCTCTACAAACTGGCAGACATGGTTGCTGGGGGGCAGGGGTGGAGTCCTTGATTTTTACCAAACCCCAGCTTACAAGGCCCCCCAAAGTCACAGGCCAAGCGGTTCAGGAACACCACAAGAAGACTGCCCCATCTACGAGTCTCACCAGAGACAAAGGCCACCCATCCCAGGTGGCTCATTCTGTGTTGGGCGTAGTGGATGCTGGTAAAAGGCCTTAGTCCTCTGATCTGGTAGGCTTGAGGCCTGACCCCCAAATGATTTATCTGGCTTTCATTCAGGTGTTACAAAGCAGGACAAATCATAGTCCAGTCAGATTTCCATAATAGTATCATCCACTAGAGGGCTTATTTGTAGACAATCAAAAATTATTTCTCACCATTTTGGACACCGGAAGTCCACTGGAGACCATGTCTACTACGAGTCTACTTCCTGTTTCCAATGACAGCTGCTTGCTCCATCTTCCTATGGCAGGAGGGGTAAGAGAGTTCTCTGGGACCTTTTTTTTTAAGGGCCCTAATCTCATTCAGAAGGGTCTCATCCTTGTCATTGAATGCCATTCATCATGTGGGAATCAGAATGGGCTGGGATGTACCTCAGTGGTACAGCAAATACTGGGGCCCTAAGTTTGATGCCCTGTGTGTCAACAGAGAAAAGAAGATGGGAAGGAGAGGGGAAAGAGAAGGAAGGGGAAGGGAAGGAAGGAAGGAATCTCTTTCCTGGAACCTTGTAAAATAAGAGAAGAGGAACATGTCTTTAAGGGGCTGATGCCTTCAAGTCTTCCTGAAGGCTGTGACCAGATGTTTCCACGGTAGCAACAGGTTTACACCAACCACTGTTTTCCTGCCAGACTAGAAAGACTGGCAGGGAAGGCCTGTCTCTGGTCAGACAACTGATCAAGGTGCCTTACATCCCAGGAGTCACCTTGTGTCATGTGACTCAGCTCCTTCACAAATGCCTTGACCTTGGACAGGTTATATTCTAGGCGTCTGTGTATGTCTCAATCACCCTCAGACCCGACCAGTGGACAGCATGTAATTACGATAATGATCTCGCTACAGCCACTTCACAAGAATGTTCCAAGGGCCCATGAAACTGCCTCCAAAGAACTCACATTGGCTACACAAACCACATCTCAGTCTTCCAACTCCAGCATAGGCGGCGCCTTTATGAACTCACTAGCTACTCTTCCATTGGGCACCATAAACTCTCAGGTCACAGCAGTAATTACAAGTCTGAATCCAAGACACTGGATTTGCAGGACTCACAATGGTCTCTATAGCTGAGCAGGGGAGGTTCAATGGTCAGCAAAGAAGAAAACATAACTGGCCAGATTGTCTCCAGAGCTAAACGGTTTCATTCCTAAAGGAACCTGTATCATCGGGCCCCAGAAAAGCCACTGCTATTTATTAGATGGGATTAAGTGGGTTTGGCTAGAACATAGACGGGTCTAAGCAAAGTAAAACCTTGAAGATGGCGCCTCATGGCTGGAGAGATGGCTCAGTGGTTAAAGGCCCTTGCTGTTCGTCCAGAGAACTCAGGTTCAATTCCCATCATGTACATGGTAGCTCACAATAATCCGTAACTCCGGTTACAGGGGACCTGATGCCCTTTTGTAACCTCTGCAGGCACCAGGCACATATGTGGTATGCATATATACATAAAGACAAAACACACTTAAAATTAAATTTAAAAAAAAAGATGTTGCCTCGGTCCATTTTTGTCATGCTCACGGCGCCTCTGACACTTCTCTCCCCTGAACAAACTCTTCTCGAGGGTCCAAGGGATGGCAAATACTATAGGACAGAGAAGTAGGACTCACTCGGCCTTTGTCTCAAGGCTCTTGTCTCCCTGAAGAAGGAAGCCAGTCAGACTCAGGATTAGTAAGAAATAAAGGCTAACACAGGGTTAAAGAAAGGCACACGGAGAGAAACGCTTTGACGCTACAAAGGTTTTGCTCCTATTGGTTGGTTTTGAAAGGATAAGCCCACGAAGGTAGAAAGTCTTTCACCAAATTCACGAAGAAAAGCAAGAGCATTTCTCCGAAGACAATTGCCAGGTATGCACCTGATGTTTACAATAAATATCCTCGAGTTACTGAATTGGGAAGAACGGAAAAAGTATAAATCGGGATAGACAGAGCGGTATGGAAAGGCTGTGTTAATAGTAATTTCAGGGGGTTGGGGAGATAGTTCGGCCAATCAGGTACTTGCTTTGCAAGTATGAGAACCTCAGTCCATCCCCCAGCGCCCACATCGAAGAGCGAGTGTGGTGACACATGCCTGTCATCCCAGTGCTGAGGAGGCAGAGGCAGGGGGATCCACGGGGCTCACTGGTCCTCAGAAGTGTGAAAGGTTATAATAAAGTTACTGTTTCTAAAAATAAAAAAGAAGAATAGTTTTAGGGATGGATATAGATCAGTGGTAAAGCACTGGCCAGCTTAGGCTATACAGTAAGACCCTATCTCAAAAAAGAAAAGAAAAGAAAAGAAAAGAAAAGAAAAGAAAAGAAAAGAAAAGAAAAGAAGGAAGGAAGAAAGGAAGAAAGGAAGAAAGGAAGAAAGGAAGAAAGGAAGAAAGAGAAAGGAAAAAGAAAACTACAGATGAACAGACAGGACCTCAGCAATGCCCCGATCCAGTCACCAACTTACTAACTGAACAGAAATGCAATGGCTCCTAAAGCATTAGCTTGTGGCTCGCCTGGTGCCTTGGCTCCGTGATGACTCACACCATCCATTGCCTAAAGCTACACAAAGCTTTTTTTTTTTTTTTTTTTTTTTTTTTTTAATTTTCTTTTTGGAGACAAGCTGAACTTGGTAGGTAGTCCAAGATGATCTTGAATTCCTAACCCTCCTGCCTCCACTTCCTGAGTTCTGACATCACAGGCATGACTATGAGGTCCGGGAGACTGAACCCATGGCCTCCTGAATGCTAGGTGAGCACCCTACCC
Source organism: Peromyscus nudipes (assembly GCA_902168325.1). Taxonomy (NCBI): domain Eukaryota; kingdom Metazoa; phylum Chordata; class Mammalia; order Rodentia; family Cricetidae; genus Peromyscus; species Peromyscus nudipes. Next base: position 5,934 of record CABHPH010127848.1, on the reverse strand, counting down.
ACCAAGCTAACCCCAGGCCTGCACACTTTTACTCAGATCTGTCCTATAACACAGCTACTGAAAACCAGTCTGGGCACCATTGACCTCTTGGCCACAAGAAAGTCTTTCCTTAGCGGATTTCAACCCTGCACCTCGACATTTTGTATGACCTCAGTTCCTCAGACTATGACTTTTAAGAAATTAGCAAATTGATCCTCCCCAGGGTCTACTCCTTACCTTTCACCAAGGAAAGTTCTTTTTCCATCAGACAGACACCATTACAGAAAACCGTAACCAATCAAAATAAGAGTCATGGGCTCAGTCCCAATCAATCCATCTGCAATACAGTTCCTGCATCTAAGGTTCAGGGAACATTGCAGAAGAGGAGGTAGAAGGATTCTAAGAGCCAGAGGGACAGGGAGTTTGTGAGATTGTGTCTCCTAGAACGTCAGAAGCTACAACACTCATAAAGTCTCACCAACATGGCTGCCTAAACATGAGCTAAACAAAGACAACAACAATGGACATGCTAACATGGTTGGGGGAGGGGAGAGCGGGAGCTCAGAGGCTTGGACCCTAGATAAAGAACTACAGTCAACTAAAGAATGTTGAGAGCAAGAGAAATCGTCTTCTCCAGGTACGAGCACACCAACTGATTATCCACTACCAACTGGTCAGCCCTGGAAACATACATATACATAATATTGTATAAACTTAGCAGGCTGGATGTATGTAGGAACACATACACACACACACACACACACACACACACACACACACAGAGACCAACTAAAGAAAAAGAGGCTATGAATTTGAAAGAGCAGGGTAGGGGGCACACGGGAGGGTTTGGAGGGAGGAAGGGGAGGGGGAGAATGATGTAATTATATTATAATCTCAAAAACATAAAAAAAAAATAAGAAGAAACTATGGGGTCATTTCAGTGGTCCTAATCCCAGATGACTGATGTCTTTCTAAGGAGGAGAAATTTGGATATTCACAATTGTCAGGAAGGAAATACCATGTGAAAGGCATTTAAGACAAGGTTACCGCACACCGAGGAGACAGGCCTCAGAGTCTTTCACCTCCTTATTCACATCCACCTCCAGCAGTGGGAGAAAACACATTTTCCTTGTTTGGTCTACCCCAGCCCGGGGTGTTTTGTTATGTAATAGCGTTAGCTGACTAATACACTGGGCCACTTCAAGACCGTGGTTGTGAAAGCCAGGGAAGCAGGAGAGCACCACCACTAACAGGTGTTTCCCTAAAGAAAACACACCCGTTAAGGACCAGTGGCTCGGGAGTTAAGGGTGAGAATGCCGCCCCAGGGAATTTTAAAGCCATACTTAAGTACTCTAGATACTGGACAAAGAGTATAGGATTCCATTTACATAAGATACCTAGGATAAGTAAGTCCCCAGAGACAAAGGGTAGACTCCTGGCTCCAGGAACTGGAGGTAAGGAGAATAAGGGATTATTTAGATAGATGGATACAGTTTCTGTTTAGAAAATGAAACAGCTGAAGAGTTAGGACTGGAGGTACGGCTAGGGGTAGAGCCTGGGCTTAGCAATGCCCTGCGTCAGTCCCAGACCTCCACCCCACCCCCCAAAAGAGTATTGTAGACTCATCGAGTGCTGGTGATGCCACTGGACAAAAGAGGGATCTGCTTGGTGACTGTGCTTGGTGTAGTGAGTGACACAATGTCCTTGGACTTGATTTCTGACAAAGTCTCAAAGATTGAAACCCCACATTTTGTTAAGTACATTTTATGTACGCATCGTTACGTATTATTTCAAAAGTAGTAAGCATGTTACAATAACATATTTCAATTAAATTACTACATTTTTTCAAAGAAAAACTTCCTTGAAGCCCAGCAGTTGTGTCTCAGCCAGGATGAAGAACTCCCGGGAGTTTATAATTAGCACACCATCACCCCAAGCCTTGGTACAAAAACCATTGGCCTTAGCTGAAGCTTGGACCTGTTACTTAACGACCTGAGAACGCTTGCCAGACACCTGTTACTTCACTCTGTTCACAACCCTCTCAAGCCACAGGAGGAAGCTACAGCCTGGGCCTCCTAACATGGCTTGATCCCAAGGAGGGCCAGCACAATGGCTACCTGGACTTGTCCTGGCGGAGGAGGCAGCAGTACCCACACAGACCTCCCCAGTCACAGGGCTCCACCCAGGAGGAGACATGTGTCCTAAAGCCAAAAGCAACAAATTAGCCGAAAGAGAATCACTCAACTTAACAGCCCCCTCGGCTCTTTTAATGAAAAGTCTCAGAATACTTCATTCTGTTTCCTGAACACCTCAGTCTGCCAGAGCCTGACAGTGATTATAAAATGTTACACCGACCATTTACCTGTTAGATCACCCTCCCCATCTAGCTCTGCTCAGGAGAGGCCTTCACTCAAGTCAGGGGCAGCCATGGACTCTGGTCTAAAGAGGCCATGACTGAGCCATCAAAAGGCTCGTGTGAAGAAGGCTCATGGTCCACTCAAATCCGTTAGTTATCTTCCAGTCAGTCACCCAAGAGAAAGACAACACAGGGGTCGGTCACTCTGGCACCAGCACAGAAATCCAAAGAGTAAATGAGCATGCTCAACTAACAAGACGACAGCTCACGGAGAAACACTGAAACACAAGAATCTCAGTTCAGGCTAGAAGCAACTTGGTGGGAAAGCATGGGCTCAGCATGAAAATCCCTGGGCTAAAACCTCAGGAAAAAGACACCAAAAAAACCCGGGGTACACCGACAACAGGTGACTGAGCACAGGGGTAGAAGTTTGAATCCCATATCCTCCACATCTAAAGGGGGAAAAGCTTTGCATGGTGTGGTACATTAATAGTACCAGCTATTTGGGAGGCTAAGGGAAGACGACAGCTTGAGCTCAGGAGTTTAGGGCTAGCCTGGGCAACATGGTTAGGACCTTAAATCAAATCAAATAAATAAGTAGGTAAATAAAAAAAAAAAAAACAAAACTTGAGTCCCTGCTATAAGGTGGGTAAACACCAAGAATATGACATTTAGGAGAAATAGGCCAGTCATGGAAACACAAACTGTGACTGTACCCAATGCGAGTCACCTAGAACCTTCAGCTTCATAGCAACAGAAAGGAAAGTGTTGTTGTCACGCGCTGGGAGCAGAGTGTGCCGTCCAACAGGGACAGGATTTCTGTGAAAGTGATGGGTGTACGACATGAACGCACTCGGCGTCTCGGAACTGCATGCCTTAAAAAAAACCGGTCAGGCTGGGCGGTGGTGGTGCACGCCTTTAATCCCAGCACTCGGGAGGCAGAGCCAGGCAGATCTCTGTGAGTTCGAGGCCAGCCTGGGCTACAGAGTGAGTGCCAGGAAAGGTGCAAAGCTACACAGAGAAACCCTGTCTCAAAAAACTAAAAAAAAAAAAAAAAAAAAAGGTCAGAACAGGCTAAGAAAGTAAGTATTTTGTGTTTAGTCACTTTTGAAAACCTCTGCTGGTGTGTGTGTGTGCCTCTTAATCTAGCACCTGGGAGGCAAAAGCAGGCTGAGCTCCGAGTCTGAGGCCAGCCTGCTCTTCACTGCATGTCTGTAGCCAGCCAGGGCTACACAGTGAGACCCTGTCTCAAACTAACAAAGACTCCTGCTCTGAGCACATGCTCTTCCCTTGGCTCACTAGCTCCTTCCATTCTTGGCATCACTTTCCCCTTGATAAATGCTTTCTCTTTCTACTTCTTTAAAAATAAAATTAAAAAAAAATTTTTTTTGAGATAAGCTCTATGTAACTTAGGTTTGCCTCAAACTCATAATCCTACCTCAGCCTCCTTTGATGAAATGGCAGATTTTATATTATATCTTTTTTTTAGTTTAAGAATAAATCTATAATTCCAGCACTTGAGAGGTAAAGGGAGAGGGATCAGGAGTTCAAAGCCAGCCTAGGCTATTTAGTAAGACCCTGTCTCAATACTGTCCCCTCCCAAATACATATAAACTCCAGAGTCACAGAAGGGGGACTCGGGACCCCAATCTTTCATTGCCACTCTTGAACAGATAGCTCGCCACATCTTTGGCTGCTGGGCTCATGCTAATATACCAAGAAAGCTGTGAGCATCCCTGATCTCACATCTGTCTAAACACGGATACATGCATCCCCTCCCCTCTTAACTTCTACGCTTCCAGATGGCAAAGACCACATCTTTTCCTTCTCTGTGGCCTACACAGGACCAAGGAAAGGGTTTTACATAAAGAAGGGCCCACGGCCGTCTGTTTTCACCTTCACAGGTGTGGATGCACCAGGACCCCAAACACACACAGTTATATGATTTTCAGGTACTTCCTGGTACTGGGCACCAGGAAGAAGCAGAACACGGTACCATGACCAGAAGGCCTGGAGCTCTGTATTCACACACCCAAGGACTTCAACTTTACTACTTCTTGGTTGCATCCTTATGTAGATGGGACAGCCCACCACCAGGTGATAGATGAGCTCATGAGGGATCTTGCATGAAGCACCTTGTCAAGGTGCCCAGCACAGAGCACTGTGTGATGGTTTCAGCTCTTTCCCTTAATGTCCCTCACAACTCATCTTAAGGGACTCGAAAATTACAAGAAATGGGCCACTGTGCCTGCCCTGACAGATTAAGGTGACCTCCCCTGCCCCCACATACACACACACACTGTAATTTTCCTTATTGTTCCTTTTAGGCCAGTATGCCCCACGGCCATCTAATGAACATCAGTAAGTAGCCCCAACAGAGACAGATGGCTGAGCAGTGAGCCCTCCCATAGAGGACAGAGAAGAGTGTTCAGCACAGTTCTTTGGGCTACAACAGCTGGGCATGTTAAGGCCAAAAAGAACTAAACTCACGCAGTGCACAACACTGGGAGAGAGTCCTAACATAAACTATGCACTGCAAGTGATAATGATGTGTCTATGTTGGTTTATGAGCTGTCACAAACATACCCATTTAGTGGGGGATGTTGCTATCAGGGGAAATAGGTGTGGAGGCATGGGGTAATGGAGAGGTCTGTATGCTTCCCATTCATTTTTGCCATACACCTCAAAGTGCTCTGATAACTTTAACTATTTAAAAAAATGGTGTAAGAAATAATGTAAATCTTGCTTCGAGCCCTCCAGTTTATTATTGGATGGTTCACTGTGGTATTGGAAATTGAACCCAGAGTTCACACCACTACTAAGCCACATCTCAACTCTTTTAGATTATGCTGTTCGATCTTAATTGTTAAAAATGTCTGAGGACACTTTCCATGTTGGAACATGCTTTTCTTTTCTTCTTTTTTTGGGTTTTTCGAGACAGTGTAGTTTTGGTGCTTGTCCTGGATCTCGCTCTGTAGACCAGGCTAGCCTCGAACTCACAGAGATCTGCCTGGCTCTGCCTCCCGAGTGCTGGGATTAAAGACGTGTGCCACCACCACTGCCCGGCTTGGAACACGCTTTTAATCCCAGCACTTGGGAGGAGGAGAAAGGTGGATCTTTGTGACTAAGAGGCTAGCCTGGTCTACAAGGCCAGTTTCAGCACAGCTAGGGCAACATAGTTAAGTTTTAAGACCCTGGCTCAAAAAAGAAAAAGGAAAGAAAGAAGTCTGAGGCAGACGGGTACGGTGGCACATGCCTGTAATCCCAGCACTCAGGAGGCAGTAGCTGCCAACTAAAGGCCAGCAGTGGTCTACACAGCAAGTTTTAAGACAGACAGGAGTTCACCTATCTCAAAAAGGCACAAAAGAATGTTCTAGGGAAAAATAAGAGAGAATGTGGGGCTTCAGGATAGTCAAAGAAAGATTCAAAAAGTTCTACAATATGAAATTAACTTCTAAGCCACTTCCTGAGAAAACTAACCTGTATGTCTCTTGGGCCCCACCTCCTTCTCGTTCCTACTGTGACCTACTCTTGCACTTGGGTCTGATTATGTGGTGGGCAACATGGCCATTTCTACGGTAGGCATAGGAAAGTCTAGG
>CABHPH010127847.1:0-34401 GCA_902168325.1 Peromyscus nudipes | reverse complement strand
ACACACACACACACACACACACACACACACACACACACACACACCTCAAAAATCAAACGTCTTGAGGCATGACACTTTATCAACAGTATTTTATGAAGAGATTGTGTTGGAAATAGGCTGTATTCTACTTCCTAGAAGTTTCTAATCATAGCTGTATCACCAAGATCCATCAAATGTACAAATGTAGTAGACATGGGATGAACTACTAGGACACTATAATCTAAACAATGCTCAAAATTTACATCTTTGAAGTGTTTCCTTTGCTGGAGTAAAATTCTTCCACCCAGACACATAGGTTTGAATTATGGTATAGAGTCTCTTAAAGTTCCTAGTCAAACACAGCTGAGAAGGGACAGATATAATCATTAAAACCTCCATGTGAAAGAGTTTCTCAGAAAATACAATGTCAATTTGGCAAAGGAAGAATCAGGACCTAAGAAGACACAGCTTGGTAGTGGGTGACTAGTAGTGAGGATGTGACTTTAAATGTAGAATGGTGGAGGTCAGAACAGAGAAGCTGAGAGCTACACAGTTGGATCTTTGAGTAACTTGGGTGACATGGGACTGGAGAAGGGAGGAATATAAAAAATATATGCTACAGTACATGTCCCGAGATGTAGAGGAGCCAGTAGCTTCCAGAGAGCAGTTCATTATATTGACAACATGGAGGAAGGGCTTCCAAGATGCATACTGAGGGCTGATAGACACAGTCACAACAGCCTTAAGGCCCAGGAAAGTTTGTTAGTTCATTTGAAAATGGAAGGAAACAGTAAGCTTTTAACTATATAAATGTTTTCATATACTGTGATGGTTAGCACTGATTGTGAACTTGACAGGATCTAGGGACATCTGGAACACAAGCCTCCAGCCCTACAGCTGGTATTGTCTAGATTAGGCTAACGGGGGTGGGGGGGAGGCCCACCTGAATGTGGGCAGCACCATTCCATAGGCTGGGGACCTGGAACAAATACAAAGGAGAGTGAGCACCAGCATCCATCTCCCTCTGCTTCAGTACTGTGGATACAATGTAACCAGCTATCTGACTGACTGCTGCAGAGCCCTCCTCAACATCACAGACCACACCTGTGACTGAGCCTGCGCCTTCCTCAGCATCACCGACGGCACCTCTAACTGTGAGCCAAAAGAATCCCTTCTCTCAGGGAAGAGGTTTTTTTGAGTTTGTTTTGTTCTTGTTTGTTTGGTTTAGTTTGGTTTGATTTTTTAAATTTTTTCTTTTGGGGGTACACTGCAGGGGTGAGGGAAGGATACGGGAGGACTGGGAGGTAAGCAGAATTAGGGTTCATGATGGGAAATTCCCAAAGAATCAATAAGGAATTATGTTTAAAAAGATCCTTCTCTCCTTCAGCTGCTTTCGCCATTGCAACAACTCAAATAGCTAATACATACATCCTATTACTAATTTATTTATCTTATGCAAACCTGTTGCAAAATGAAAACTTAAATATTTTTTCAAGAAAGAAAGTACTCTTAAAAACCAAGAAAGAGGCTACGAAAGACTTCTATTTGATTAAAAATAGCAAAATAAATGCCTGCCTTTGCCCACTCTCCTTTCTTCCTGGCAGGGCTGAGGATGGAGCAGGGCCTTGTGCATGCCAGACAGCGCTCCACCACTGAGGCCCAACCACAGCCCTGAATGCTCTTTTGGACAGGGATTCTATTAAAGAGTCTCACTGAGTCTTCTCACTGCTCTCATGTAAGAAACCATGGCTCCCGTCATAACTATTACATAGGAGCAGCCAGGTGTGCAGTGAACACCTGTAATGCCAGCACTCTGGAGGTTGAGGCAGGAGGATTGTGAGGTCAACACCTGCCTATGCTCTACAGTAATACTCCCTTCTCAAACAGAATATACCGATGCCACAAAGCAGGGCGCCAGTGCAGGCCAGTGTGGCCCCAGCACAGGCCTCTCGATTGCTGACTTTCCCCATGCCTCATCTACACTGTTCTGGACACAGTATGGAGGCAGCCAAGAAGAAAGAGCACTAGGAAGATGTACAGCATGTCCAGGGCACGGGTGAGGACATGCAGGACCCCTAAGGACGGATGGCAGGGAGAGAATGGTGACATTATTGGTTAGAGGTTGATAGAGAAATCTCCATATGTCGACCTTGAAGGTCCAGTGTGGGAGAGGGACCAGACAAGAGGTTACTGCACCAGTGAAGAAGATTTGTTAGTACACAGGGAAAGCTGCAAGCCACATCTTGTCCTATCATTCAGGGCTTAGAGGAGACACAGCAGATGACGAGGCTGGTGACAGACACACAGGCCTCCAGTCAGCCAGCTCCTGATGTTTTACGCTTCCTTACTATCTATGGACCGAAGAGCATTTTGAATTTTTTACAAGAAATCCAAAATTGCTGTGCTGATTTGTGAGGTTCTGTACTGAACGCACACCTTGGCTGGTCATCCGAAGGGCTTCTCTGGGGTGTGGCCTGCCACAGCAAGTCTAGTCTGGTTTACATTCCACAAGGAATCCTGACTTCTGTTGTGATCCAGCGGCTGCTGCTCTTCCCCCGTCCTTGTTCGGTCTTCTCCCTGAACACCCCAAGCCCTTTGAGACATACAGTCTCTGCTGGGGTGGGCACAAGCCTGCTTAGGCTAGGGAGAGTCTACAAATGGTGATCTGTCTTCCAGGGCTGGCATGGAAGTCCCCAGAACACTTATGGAACACTGCGACCCATCAGTAAACAGCCCTTTTACACAGCTGGGCTGCACTCTTCCAAAGGCCTTGAAACGTAAACTTCCTGGAGGGGTTTGAAATCACCAGGGTTGCACAACCCTCTGGTTTCTGTTTCTTCCCCTGCCCCCATCCTTTCCCACAAACTAAATGCACCCTTTGTCTCCTGTGCTGCCCTAGAAATAAGGAATGTACCTCACAAAGGTAAGAATTCAGCCCATAGGCCACAGTCCACTCCCCCACCCCCAAAGTAGATTCCTGTCCCTCTCAACCAGGCAAACATGCAAGAACAAAATCTGTAGCTGTGTGTGTGTGTGTGTGTGTGTGTGTGTGTGCTTACCTGGATCCCACCATATGTGAACTTTCCTCACAGTCCATTAGAGATGGGATTGATGCTAGAAGTTAGAGACCAACCCAAAAGATGACATGTGATTTCTCACTGGTTCTAACAGTGAGATGTTTGGGATCTTGGAATAATTCCTTTGAGCTCATTACAACTCTAGAAGGTGAGAGTAACTCCTCCCTGGCTCTCACTTCCTCTCAGGTCACTTCTATCATCAACCAGCAAGATCACTGAAAGAGAGAAGAAACTGGAGACTTGAGGTCTTCCCCAAGGACATTAAAAACTCCCTTTCAGCTGGACGGTGGTGGTGTAAGACTTTAATCCCAGCACTCAGGAGGTAGAGGCAGGCGGAGCTTTGTGAGTTCCAGGACAGCTAGGGCTGTTACACAGAGAAACTCTGTCTTGAAAACAACAAAACAAATCAGTTCCCTTTCTCTTTTGGCCCTGCAGAACTCTCAACTTCTCTATGTGGTTAAGTGTTGCTGGACTGAATATATCCAACCAGATTGAAAGCTCTCTAAGTATGGGCCTTGGCTCCAATACTTTACTGAGCATCTACCTGCAATGATGCTTGCTGTGGCTGAACTGCTTCCTAAAATAGTTCATGTGTTTGTCTCGTCCCCAGGACACTGGATCCTTTAAGCCACTAAGCAGCCGAACAACAGCAAGCAGCAGTTTGTAGCTTGTAGGGAGCTCTGTCATGCTGACTCACACTCTGCAGCCATTTGTGTGATCATGTGTCCATACTACAAATGTGAAGCCCTGAGAACTGCAGCCAGGAGGAAGCCGCACGGCATCCAAGTGAAACAGAACTGGAGGAGGTGGGAACATGGTGATGGACTCGGGCGGATGTGCACCCTGAGACGATCCCCGGCTGTCATGCAAGGCTCATCCCGACTAACTCCATGCTGGAGCTGCAGAGCAACAAGACACACTTCCGTTGTGAATTTTAGACAGACTTTGACTCCTTTGAGAAAAATTGTGAGGCATGTGTTGGTTGGGGGCTTTGCTGTTGGTAGACTGGGTGGGGAAAGTAAACTAGATGTGTCTGAAAATTCTGTCCCTAACTTTGCTCCCTAAGACTCAGACTCTGAGAGACTTCATCATTTCAACACAATAGCCATTCTTTATAAAACCCAAGATAAAGTTGAAAATTCTTTGTTTATTCTTAAGACAGGATTTCAGTGTCTGCATACATGTACACATATTTATGCATGTATATATATATATTATACATATGTAAAAATATCATAATGAAACTCACTATTTTGTATCCTAACTTTAAGATTAATTTTAAGACCTTCAAAGTAGATATCTTTCCCATGTGGATAACTACATTAAATAACGTCATCCCAGATTCATTCCATGATAATGATATCCTTAGTCATCCTGAGTTCTCCATATAATCATTGTAAGGACCTACAGGAGTCTTTCAGAGACGGACCCGCTGTGTTGAACACAGAAAGGAACATAATATTCTATAAAAGCTTGAAGAGAAAAAGAATAACTACTTTGTGCATGAAATACTTTATCCATGACTCACTTTTTGCCCAAAATATATCGAAGTGGATCCAAAGGAAATGCTATGTCTAAAATGCTGGCTCTACTCCTGAAGCTCTAAATGTCCTTCTCAGCAGAATGCCCAGCACATTAAACATCATTAATCATGAGGCTTCTCTCTCCCACTTCACTTGGAGGGCGCAGCTCCAGGGTCCTCTGGAAGGCTAGCTCACAGCATCCCACTTTCCCTGGTGTTCTTTGGCTCTGCTATGATGATTTTAGCACTTTCTGCCTTGTATTGTTCTTGGCAGCCGGTTCAGGTATGTGAGTTTTTCACTTCAGTATGATTTCAAAAGTCAACCGAAGAGCAGCTTCTCATGGTCCCAAAGCCCATCCAGGGAAATGCTCGCTGACTGCCTGGGGATTAGTCTTACTGGGCAGCCAGTGGTCTGGGCACTTGGTTAGTCAGTATGGGACATGTGTGTTTCTCTGCCTGTGCTCATGAAGGGAACTCGCTTTTGTAAGCCTTGCTGGCTGATGCCACTCCCTGTCCAGGTGTAGACCTGGTACCTGCTGGGGCAGAGCTGAAAAAGGTTTTGGACAGGGAGAGAAAGCACAGATGCTCCAGGAAGTTGCTGCAGGTGGGAATTCGACTTTTTTCAAAATGTTTGTTGGTGTCTGCAAATGTACCTGGTAGACAGCATCAGTATTGTCTGTCCATTGTTGGGGCTGGAGTATGGCTACTGACATGCTCCATCTTCCGATAAAGCAAGGTCAAAGCCCTCCTTAGCTTCATGCCAGCCTTCCTTTATCTTTGGTGGCTTGGGGGACTTAGATAAGTATCAAAAATCCCTCCCTTCCCAATCTCTGGTTCTAAGTCACTTTTCTCCTCCCTTTTCAGATTCCCTCTGTTTTCAGCACATTCTGAACTCTGGTCTTCTAGTCACCTATTCTTGACCTGTGTTGTCTACGTAGCAGCTAAAATTGTATCCTATTCAGATGCAACACACCCAACCACAACCGTATTCTCTTTCTCGCCAGCCCCGCACACCACTCTGTTCTCCCCCTCCCCTTTTCCTCTCCTGTTGTCCCTCCCTTCCCTTACCTTTCCCCTCTCCATCTCTCTCTTTTTAATTCTAAGACAATCATTTCACTTTCCGGCACTTTGTGTGTAGCTCCTTTGCTCTGGAATGCACTTCTGCCCAGGGCTTCGCTCCCTTGCTCTCTCTCTTTCCTTTCACCTCCTCTGAGGGTGGATCCAGTCTTTCTCATGATTACCCCATCTAAAGATTGCTACTCTTGTTGTCTGTCCACACTGTCTTGGCTATTTCTTTTATAATACTTATAATTTTAAATAACTTTATTAATTAACTTCCATTTTTAAAGTCTGTCTCCCACATTATAAAATAACTTTTAGGGAAAGACTTTAAGGACACGGTCGTCTTTTTTTTTTAACCACTACATATTATCTTCAGTATGACTCAAATAAATCTGAGAGCAAGAAGAGTGTTTAAAGCAAATAAAAATGTTTATAAGAAACTTGAGGTTTCTGAAGGACGTTCTGGTGGTGGAAGGAGTTTTTTCTTTTTTGCTCATATGTCAGTATTTTCTAATTTTTCTGTGTTGAACATATATTACCTATAAAACAGATTGAAGTGGGCTATCTCTCAGTATCTCCGCTCTTGCTAACCACATCCACACATTCCTGAGTAAAAGGTACTAATCTAGACCATTTCACTGAATGAGCCCCAGTAGACAGGACCAAGGCGTACTGTGGGCTCAAATCCAATGTTTTAAGGCCTCTTCTAGCTATGGATAATGAAAACAAGGGCTGGCTCCCCGTGCCCTACAGTTGTGCGTGTTTGAAATGAGAGCCACGGCCACTGTGGTGGTTTCGAAGAGTGCCCCCAAAGGCTCATGCATTGGAATGCTTAGTCAGAAGGGAGTGGATTAGGAGGTGTGGCCTTGGTGGACAAAGTGTGTCAGAGCTTTGAGATTTCAAAATCCCGAGCCTACAGATCAGGAGGTAGCTCTTAGCTGCTTTTCCAGTACCACACCTAACGGCCCCCACACTCCCTGCCATGATGTGCCATGATGATAATGGACGAAGCCCCTGAAACTGTAAGCAAGGCCCCAACTGAATGCTTTCCTTTCTAAGAGATGCCATGGTCGTGGTGTCTTTTCAGAGCAACCGAACACTGGCTAAGACAACTGGTCTCCCGGTTGGAGTCATTTTTAGTGACACACAGGAAGAGACAGAGAAAGCATGCTTCATCTGCAGGATGTAGGAGAATGGAGCTGACATAAAGGAAGAGCCAGGAGGAGAGAGCAGACTGAGGCAGGGAGTGTCTCCAGCTTTCTAATACCTGCTTCTGATGTCTAGGGGTATTCAGGGATATTCCCTACAATTCACACTTTACTACTGGTCACACAGACACCTTTTCTCTTTTGTTCACCAGAACCACTTGAAGAAGGCTTCTGCTCTTTGCAACAAACTGCTCCCAACTAAAACAAAGATGCAAACAAGCCAACATTTACATTCAAATTGAAGTTTTTACAGCATAAATTAAGGTGAAAAAGCGAAACACACATTTATTTTGGTTTCTTTTTCAACTTTCCAGATTATCCCCACTCTTCCACAGCCTTTATGGAAGAAGGACATTCCTAATCAAGAATAGGACCTGTTCACCACAGCTGAGATTAAATAGACTCTCTATTGTCTCCACATCTCTACATGGGTATCCAGGTCCTGAGATTAAATCTCTGCCCAATCTCCCCTCAGAGCAAAAGAACAATCTGGAAATGGAACTTCTGTGGGAATCATGTTTGGACAATTGACTGCAGTGGGTAAACTGGTTTGGGTGCAATCACCTGGATACAGAGACAGGATGAGATCTTTTAAAAGGTCCTTGCAGGGTCAGGCTCATCTTTAACTCAATCACACGGAATGTTAAGCAGTGTTTAAAAGGTTTGGCAAAGTCCCCGGAAGCACCAAGCGGTGCCTTTGATGTTCTTGGTGTTGATGTCGTCATCTTCTGAAACTTTGGGAGAAAATATTTTTCTTATAGCAACTGTATCCAGGTTCAGTGTAGAGTGTGGATGTGTTTTCTCTGTTCTAAATGTCAGTGTGAGAACTGTGATCCACACAGACAGAAGCTTTGCAGAGAACCTCAGCTCTGCAATCTCTGCTCAGTTTCACATCAAAGACACATCTGAGTGGAAATCATCTAATTAGTTCTGTGAAACATGAAGAGGTTTACAAAGATCTTGTGTTATAACTGAAACAAACAAAGACTCAAAGATCCCAAATCTATACGTTAGGCAAGTAAGGCCTTTTACACCAGAAAATGAGAACTATGAGCAGACAGAAGAGCCCCCTTGCTTTCTAAGAAATGAAAACTTTTTACAAAAACTCCACTATTGGTCATGCATTTATGGGAAGTGTTCTCTGTTTATTAAATGACAATAAGTGAGACAATGAAGCCCTGATGTGGCCTGCAGGAAACCGTGCTGTCTCGGGGCTATGCAGCAACCTGCTCAGGCTGGAAATTGCAGGATGGAGCGATTTCTCTACTCGGCATGTTCTCGTTCTTCATGTGTGGCCAGTTTCTTTGAAGAGGAAAGAAAAAAATTCAAAAGCCACTTATATTGGAAAACAAATGTTTTTAACAAGCAAAAATGAAACCAATTCTCTGTCAAAGCAGTAAATTGGGAGTGTGAGGATGAATGAAGTTCTCCAGAAAATGCTTGTGTTCTCAATACCTGTCTCACACAAGAGACACAGTGCTTTTCCATGAAGTTTTCTGGGGAGGAGCATGCCTGAATTGCACTATCTCCTCAGCCTTCAGCCATTCCTTAAAGTAAAACTCCTCACTGTGTGCTGCCTGGTCTGCCTGACATGTCAGAAGGAGGAGCTTCAACTCAGGAATCTTGTGATCCTCAAAAGTCCCCTAAGTGTTTACTGTATCCAGCTTTTAGACATGATGCAGGACTGAGATAAACTGAGACACTCCCAACACACTCAGGCCACTGGGATATGGATTCCCACACCAAGAGCACACCGATCTCCTTTGTACCAGAGTCCTCTGACTGCTGTGTTTGGTTCACTAGCATCCAACCCCAGCTCAAGACTCTCTCCTGGGCTGAGGAGATGCCCCCTGGGGAAGGGAGCTTGCACAGGCATGAAGACCTGAGTTTCAATCCCCAGCATGCAATGAAAAGCCAAGTGTGTGCACATCTGTGAACATAGTGCTGTAAGGGACTGAGACAGGAGAGTGCTGGCTGCCAGATCAGCTAAAAAAACATGAACCCCAGGTTCAGAGAGTGATCCTGTCTCAAGAGAACGAGGTGGAGAGTGGTCGAGCAGGGTACCTGGGCATGCACATGGTGACAGATGGACTACACCCCACCACAAGAATGCAAATAAAACTCTCTCCTTCCCAGAGCGCACTTACGATCACGGTTCTGTTTGTCAATGTTTGGCTTTCCTGTGCACTTAGTGATCTTGTAGTTACACTTGTTATTTTGCCTTTTAAAGTATTCCAGTAAAGATTAAAAGTATCATTTTGTGCCCTCTAATGCCTTTGGAGACAATTTATTGTAGTGGTTCAGAGCTCAAGCTAAGGTACCAGCGACTGGATTCAAGTATTTATTCTACTGTCTACAAAATAGGCAACACCATGTAATCCTTCTCTGCCTCAGTTTCCCCTCTTTACAATGAGGATAAAAATTTCAAAGCAATAGATGTCACTCAAATGCGACAATGCCCATAAAATTTAGAATTCAGGTTGTGGCAAGTAATAAAATATTAATAGATGTAAGTGTGATACTGTGACACGGTAAGAAACAGCTGATCCCTGCCAGATTTCCAGGAAGAGGAGAGGGGCTGCAGGCTTGTTTGGAGACAAACAGCTAATTAGTTACTAAATTCCATATTTATGATGAAGTGTTCATAAAACCCAGGCATCCAGGGTTTGGAGAGCATTCAGGGAGCTGATACTGCAGGGATCCCTAGAGGTTGGCATGCCCAGAGAAGGCCAGGGCCTTTCCCCTCCCCCAGTTCCCAAGACCTCCCCTCCAGCTTGTGCATCCACACCCTTGGTAACTGCCTCTGTAATACATTGGTAAATATGTTTGTTGGGTTCTAATGAACTGCTCTAGCAAACTATTCAACCCTAGCTCAGAGTCAGGTCATCTCAAAACATGACCTCAGGCTGTGACTGGCATCTGAGGTTGGAGGTAGTCTGTGGGTCTGAGCCCTTACCCTGTGGTGTCTGGTGCTATCTCCAAGTGGAGATTTGGTTAGAACCATGATTGTGTCCTAAGGAGTCATGTGTTGGAAGCTTGGTACCTAATGCTGTAGTGTTAAGAGGTGATGGAATGTTTTAACATTTAACAGTTGGGGCTGGATCTATAATAATTAGGTCAATGGGGCTTCTGCCTTCAGAAGAGATTAAAGTAGTTCTCCTGGGTAATCTTGGGGAAGGACTGTGATAGAAAGAGAAAGCCTGACCTGTCCTGCTTGCTAAATTGTATGTGATCAGATCTGTACACACTCTCACATGGTGCCCTAAGCATGAATCCCTCTCCAGAAGCCAAAGAATGGGGCCACTTGACCTTGAACTTTCCGCCTCCAAAAGGGAGTTGAATGAACTTGCTTTCTTTCTACATTACCCAGCCTTGAGTGTTTTATTACTGCAATGAAAAATAGACTAATACAGTTGGTGTGTGTGGAAAAACCTCACACATCTGGTGTCCAAAGTATTCTGGGACCAGACTGGGAAAACACTTTGTTTTCTCCTAACTTTACCATTCGGCTATTATCTGCATTTAACTTTTGGGTGTCTTTCAGGATTTTGATGAGTGAGTGTTCAGTACACAGCAGAAAAGAAGGGGAACAAAGAGCTTAGCAGAATGGCAGTCAATGGAAGGCACTTTCTAGATGTCTCACACAATCATGGCTCCCTTATCAACAGCATAACCTAAGGCAAGTTCTCACACTTCTGTACCTTCATTTTTCTCAACTTTAAAATACACAAAGGCAGGCAGATACAGCTCAGTGATAGAGAGTTTGACTAGCATGCCTAAGGTCCCAGTTTAGATCCCCAATATCTCCAAAATTGGACAAAAACAACATAGTTATCATAAAATTAGTGCAAAATTAAATAGATATGTGTAAAGTCCTTAAACAGCCCCTGGCACCTAGAAATCTCCCAGCAACACTAACTTCTACTGTGAGTATAAGTTCCCTATGACAACCCTGAGAAATGCAGACGTTTTATAGATAAAAAAAAATATGATTCTAGTAAAAGTTTTAGCAGGGGTTGGGAAGATGGTTCAGTAAGTAAAGTACTCACTCTGTGAATGTGGGGACTAAGTTCAACCCTCATCACCTATGTGAAAACGTGGGGTGTGGGAATACAAGCTACTAACCCCAGCACTGCTAAGAGGGAAACAGCCCATGCTAATTAGCAAGCTCTGAATCGGTGTGACTCTTCCCCAAGAAACAAAGTGGGCGGCAGCACCTGAGGAATGACTTGTGAGGGTTTTCTTTGGCCTCCAGGTGCACAGGCACACATACGTGTGTGCACCACTACCCCACAGTATGACTTGCACATACAGAGAGAGAGAGAGAGAGAGAGAGAGAGAGAGAGAGAGAGAAAGAGATTGATTCTGGGTTAGTGCCCAGCTAGAAGCTGGACTCATTTACCGAGAAAAGAATGCAGGGAGAGGATTGTGTTTCATGACTACAGTGGGTGGCAGCCAGGCTAATGATGGGTTCAAGTCTGGGCATGTTGAATATGAGATGTTTGTGGCCATGGAAGTGGCTCTATCCCTTTGATAGCTAAATATTCAGGATGGTTAGTCAGGAGAGTGCCGTGGGTTCTTGATAAACTGATTAGGAAGACTTATAAGTGCTCACCGAAGGTTTGACTGCTTGTGAGATAACAAACTGGGGGAGAGCAGAGGGATGGGGGGAACCCTAGGGACATCCAGACTTAGGGAGCGAGGGGGGCAGGGATAAGGTGGAGGAGAGGGCAAGAGAAGCCGTCAGGGAGGATGTGAGCACTCTTCCAACAGGCTGACTCCTGGGCAATGTGTGCGCATGTGACAGTGGCTGGCGACTTAAGCTAAATGGTTGTATGTTAAAGAGAGAAGGGGGGCCACAGCTCCTCCCTAAAAGCTCACAGTAGAGCGCAACAGGGAGGGCTCCAAGAGGACGCTGCCTGCCCGCTTCTTTTTAAAGACTCCTCGTCTGGTTTGCACACAAGTTGGCATTTTGGAGATAAATAGTTAAAATGTTTGAGTCAATGATCCCTTCATCTTGCCTAGCCTTCTCCCTTGATCTTACTCTCCTTCTCCACTGTCCGCAGGCTCCCCTCTTCTTCTCCAGCACAGTAAGGGATGTGAGAGGCTATAATCCCTCCTTCAGATTCTAAGTGGAAGGCAAGGAGCTTGCCTGGCTCTAGGATAGGTAGCAGGGATGCCGGCATTAGCAACAGGGACTTGAACACCCATTCCAAGCAGAAGAGATATGTAAGAAGCCAAACTGTGATACACAGACACCAAGAGATATGGGTGCTGAGCCCAGGCCTTGTTTCTGGTCAGGTTTTATTTCTAAATGAGTAAGGGTATATGGGAAAATACTGTTTAGTGAACAAAAGTCCACCCCAGGGGAACATTAAAAGGAGATGGGTATCATGGGTGACTTCAGTGAAAATTCCTGCAGCACACACCTTTTCAGAAACCTAGGGATGAGAAAAACCTGTTTAAAATAGTATTGTGCTTGATCATGCCAACCAAAGACATTTCAAAGCACCAGGATTGGGTCTAATCATTTGTTAAATTAAGGTCGCAATGGGAATTGCTTTTGACCCGACAATTTTATGCTCCTGAATCAGAAAGACTAGTGGGGCTTGATCTGTGGATGCCCATCATCGTGTATTTTCAAACCTATCATTTTCTCCATCAAAGAAAACACAGTCAGAACTAAAAAGGGTATATAGCCAGAGGGAGGGAACAATTTGACAACCCTTGATCCATCTCTGCATCAATTCAGAGCACTCTCCATTATCTGAGCTCACCTAGATATTCCATAGCATTTCAGTTCCTGCTTTTCATATTTTTAATCTTTCAATATCATTTAGCAACATTATTTCCTCCATGAGAGTGAGTGCTACAGGTGCCTTTTTCTTCACTGCCTTTGGCAATAGAAAGAGAAGTTTTTTTTTTTTTTCTCCAAATGACCTTTATCCATTCCTAGCAAACGCATAGCTTTTTGACAGGTGCCAATACGGTCCCAGGCAGCCATAATTTATCTTTGCATGCAGCTTCTCTGTGTGCACATGGAGTATTCCTCCCTCCCATTGTTTGACTTCTTTTAACTCTGCTCTGATCTCTCTAATCACAGTTTGGAATTCACCTGAATTTTCCAGCTGTGGCAGCTGAAAAAGCTGACATTGAGTCACTGAGACCGAATGCTGAAAAGGAAATGGCACATCTTTATTGGTGGGCACATGAAAAGATGTTGAATCTTTTTAAGCAAGATGCTGCATGCACGTAACCTCTATGTACTTGAGAATGACACTGCCTCCTCTGCTGGCCATCTCCTCCATAATTAAAGAAACAGCTTTGAGAGAGAATAGATGTGTTTGATTTTCACGGGAAAACATTATTCTCACAATTCAGAGCTCACAGCTCTCTGTGCCCAGTAGCCAGAGCATGGGACTTGTTCATACAAATCTTTCCGTAGTAGGCTGGCAGAAGATCTTAGCTTTTTAGCCACATTCTTCTCTGAGGGAGAAAAATCTAATTTCGTATGTTTTTTTTTTTCTTATATGTCCATCACAAGGTTAGGTCTTCTTTCTTTTTTTCCTTAAAAAAGTTTCTATATAGCAACAATGACCTATCACAGGGTTTTATTACTTGAGTACTTAGACATGCTGCTTATGAGACAGACAGGTCTTTATGTGGAAGGTGGAAAAGATTAACAAAATCAGTAACATTTTTTTTTTAAATGGAAAAGTGTTCATGGATGCTTCTATTGGCTAGGGTACTTACACATAGTACAGAAACCTCTGTGCTATGAAACTGTCCTTACATTTCTATTACTGAGATTCCAAAACAACTTGGGGTAGGGAAGGGTTCACTTAACTCCTAATTCCAGGTGACAGTTCACCCCTGAGGAAAGTCAAGGCAGGGATCTGAAGACAAGCCTGCTTGCTATTTTGCACAGTATTACAGCCAATGAAGGAATTCGGTTCACAGTTAGAGTGACAAGAACCACAAAGGATGAAGCTTGCTAACCAGCTTGCTGAATGGCTCATACTCAGCTTTCTTATAGTACAGGACCACCGGTCGGCGGGTGGTCAAGATAGTCACCCCCAGATACTCCCACGGCAATCTGATCTCTAGGCAATTCCATAATCAAGGTTTTCCTCTCAGATGATTCTAGGATACAGCAAGTTGACGTTTAAAACTAATCACACAGAAACCATGCAGATATACAAGACTGGGGCTTAACCTTTCCTAAAAGGAACAGTAAAGTGGAAACAGAGCTCAGGCATTTCCAGATGTGGGCCTGAAGATCTGCCTTCTGCTTAGAACTCAGTGCAAGGGGCGCCAGGGGACCAGAATCTGCCATCTTCAGGAAGTGTCCTCGAGCCCTCCAGTCTTTGGCACTGGAGTCTGTGTCCACCCCTTTGCTTTTCTGGAAGCAGCTGGACCAAAGCTGAGTTTGTCAAGTGTGCTCTTGTTTTTCCTCAAATGTCAGCAGGAGTATTGTACTGAGACCATCAGAGCTTAGGGGATAAAGATAGTGTCTTCGCTTTTTCCCTCCTTCTGCTGTGTGATAAAACGCTTTCAAAAGCAGCTGGAAGGTTCAGTACATCATGGGGGCCGGGGAAGAGAGACGGCAGGACTTCAAGCCGCTCTTAACATTGCATCTGCAATCAGGAAGCAGAGAGAGACATACACATACATGTTTGCTTCTGCTTTGTTCAGCCCAGGGTTCCCTGCCCAGGAAACGTTCCCACCCATAATTGAGATGGGTCTTCCCACACCAACTAATGTGGCAAAGATAATCCCCACAGGCGTGCTCAGAGGCCCACACAGAGCCTGTCAAGTTGACAATCAACACTCTCACAGGAGTGAGTGTGATATAGGGGACTTCAGAACCCGAAGGAGGCAGCTGAAACACCCCTCTCTGGCCTGATCCTGCTTCCTAGGCATCAGGGAGCTGTGCCCTTCACTCTGCTGTCCTGCCCCTTCGTCACGTGTCTGGCGTGCGTGCACTAGTCAGCCTTTCCTCCTGTAATCTTAGCAGACAGGGAATAGCCAGCTGTAGAGTCCCAAAGCTGGTCTGACTCATCGTTTTTTTGGGTAACATAAGGCGCATCTTGGGCCTAATAGAAAGTGTTCTTTGAACAAAAAGTGAAGGAGAGCCAGGAGCAAAAGTGTCAGAGCCAGTGGGTCAGCCGCTGAGGACAACGCTGGCGAGTTCTTCTGTGGGTTTGTCAGCGAGGGAAAGCAAGCTCTGTGCTCTGCTGCACTGCGGGCCCATCCTGTGCTTGAATCATGGAAAATCAGACAGCAGCACACAAGAATGCAGAAATATGCTTGTGTTCTTCTTTTATGAACATTCCGAAGCTTGCCTGCCTTTCTGCAGTGCGAAATGAAGCATGGGGCTTCTGGAAGATGAATGAGGAGGGAAAAAAGAAAAGGAAAAGAAAAGGCACAGTGGAAAGTTCCTTAAAAGAAAAAAAAGACATATGCTTCCTTATCTATTTTTTCATGACCAGCAAGAAGTGCTCATGTTTAATCATGCTGTTCCAAGCAAAACTTACATGACAGAATCCCACCACTTGCCTTGCCTTATTTTAGAGCACTAGTTACTTTGAGTTACTAGTACTTTTAGTTACTAGTTACTGTATTTTAAAATTATTTCCTTGAATACCTAAGCCCATAAGAAGACATAACAGCTTATTTACTCTGAGAACCTCACTATATCATGTACAAACTCCAATTCTGATGAAACCATTTCCCCTTCAACTTCACTTTTGTTTTAATCTCCCACCAGCTCCCCTGAAGTGGGTTTGCTGCAAGGCTATAATATCAGTTTAGACTGAGTCACTCAGGTATGCCGACATCTCCGAGGTGTCCCTAATGTGTCCAACCACACCCCATCCCATCCCTGTTACCTGAGCTAAAAGAACGTGTTTGTCCATAGTTTAAATTTGAAACAGTTACAAAAAGATGAAAACCAGTAGGATTAAATTCGGAGTGTCTGGTCTCTAGGACGTGTAAGTCCTCTGCATCAAGATGACTCTCCAATGGCCCTGTGTTATCAGAAGTTTATAAAGTGCAGGAGGCTTAAAAACCACTGAAAGCCACTGAGGGTATCTGTGTAAGCAAGCACACAGCCCTTCATTCATTCCATGGTGTGCTTGGAAACACCTCCTGGAAAAATTAAAAATAAAAAAGGATTGGCTGGTGGCTGAATAGTTGGTTCAGTGGCTAAGGGTTCTGGCTGCTTCTCTGGAGGATCTGGGTTTGGTTCCCGGCACTCACATGGTGGCTCACAACTGTCTGTAGCTCCAGTTTCAGGGGATCTGAGACACTTTTCTGGTCTCCACAGGCCCAGGCAAACACAGGGTGCACATACATACAGGCAGGCAAACACTCTCATATGAAATATTAACAAGTGGTTTTTTGGCTTTATTTTTTTGTTGTTGTTGTTTTTTGAAACAAGGTCTCTGTGTAGTCCTGGCTGTCCTGGAATTCACTGTGTAGACTAGTCTGACTTCGAGATACATTGACAAATCTTAAAAACAAAAATTGATGAATTTCTAATCTAGGAAATTGACAGAACATCTCTAGAGTTGGAACATTTGAGAAAAACAGGGGAAGTGAAATGCAGAGAATACACTCATAGCAGATCATTCTTTGATTGTTCGGAATTGACCACAGGGCAAATGACTGCCCAGACCAAGACCTCTGTTTGCAATCTTGGTGAGGACCCAGATTTTTAACTCCTGTCATCTGGAGTCATCTTTCATCCTTATCTTTTCCTCCCCACCCCCAGAACCCGGTTTAAGTGGATCCACGCACATCAAGCAGACGCTTCTGCTCTTGTGAGCTTGCCTCCCAGTGCTTTTGCAGTGGACACCTCCACCCTTACAGCACCTGTGCTCTGGCCGAGTTCTCCTGCCTGCATTGATGGAAAAGCCCTATTTATTCTCACACATATCATGCACTTTGATCATATTCTCTTATCCTCTCTCCCCTCCCATGGGACTCTCTTTTCTTCCCAGAAACCCCCTCCTGTGTCTGTACCTTTCCATTTGTTTACGCGGCCCACCACATTTAATCAGGGTTGCCTGTATGAGCATGGGTGGAGGCTGTATTCACTTGAGCAAGGACATCTTACCAGTCACTATACCATAAGGATCATGATCCCTGCTCCCCGCACACCCCCAGGCAAGCATCACCTTCCCGTATCTCCTCAGGGAGGAGTGGAGCCTTCTGGGGAAAGCCCCCAAATATCCCTAGAAATAAAGTCACATCCAGGGCTTCACCAATAGAAAGGCTCCTGCAATGAAAGGGGATTGAGAATACTGGAGTTTTGACTGTGTTTGTTCTTGTCTTTACTAGACTCTCCTGGGGGCCAGTTAAATGGCAGATATGAGGGTCCCATTCAGTGTCCTTGTCAGGAGACAGGGGGTCAGGTCCCATCTCTCAGCTGACATGACAGGCTTAAGTACACCAGGACAACACAGAGCCAGTGACTCTGATCTTGAATGGCAGAGAAGTAAATGGGAGCGGGGGTGGGGCAGGCAGGAGAGGTGAGGTGGCTCAAGAGTCATAGCTATTGGGATCCAGCTATAAGGAAGGCAGAAGTACACAGCCTTATGGGAAACTCAAGGCCTCCTGTGAAGTTCTCACTGGGGAATCTAGAGGCAGGAGGGGGCCCCTGGGCTCATAGGTTGTGTAGGTCATAGCTGGGCATTTTATTCAAGAGAGGCAATGAGGCAGGAGTAAAGACATTTGCTTAACTACATGCATCCTTCAAACGAGCTATCTAAACGGACAATGTTACCTCAGTGAAATCTGGCCAGCACAAGTCTCCTGTAGACACTGAGATCTACGTGTTAGGCTCTATCCTATATAGAAGAGATTTTGTTCTCCTAAACCAGACATCGTTGTGGCATCTGAGGAGTCACGGGCATCTAGTGGGAAAGGCTGACAATGGACGAATACAAAAATGCCTAGAAGTGATCACCTCTTGGGAGATGCACACAGTGTGGTAAGGGGAGACGCAGTGACATCTCCATGGGTTGAGAGAAAACTTAGCAAACAAGGGTTGGGCCGGGCTCTGGTTTTGTCTTTACAGGACAAAGGAAACACCCATCTTCCAGAAATCATAGGGCCTTGGATACCAGACGTCCACAGCAGAAGGAAAGAACCTATTGGCACCAATACACACAGGGTAATATCTCACTGCCTAACATCAATATCTCTTTAATTCTAGAAAAGTTGTGGTTCCGATTCAATTATAAATCAAGCTGGCTTTAGAGTTGGAATTTGGCTCTCTACTTTTAGGTTTCTAAACCTAAGCATGCTGCTAAAAGAAAAAATTAAGAGATTCTGTCTCATATCAAAAGAGCCGCCTGGTGTGGGACAGAAGAAAACCAATAATTTAGGGACCATTGTCATCAAGATTCTATTTCTTTCCATGCTGGACCTTGCTTTTGGAGGATCTTTTCTATATCCAGAATAAATCCAAACTTTCAATTTCAACATTAAAAATGTTCAAGTTTTCCATAATAAAAAATAAGTCTTTCCAATAGCAATCTCTGAAGTCTCCAGAAGGAAATTGGGGCCTCACAACAACAACTCTACCCAGTCCAGAATGATGCCAAGGTACCCATGAACATTACTCAACGATCAACTTTGGACTGAAAACTCTCCAGGACAGTTCCAAAATGAGATGGTCCATCATACTACACTTCTAGCCAGAATCTCAGACAACCTTACCCATTACTCTGAGACTGGCTGCAGAATCTACAGCTAGCCCTATTGAGACCTAACTATCTGAACTTTCTTACAGGACCCCACAGAGATACCATAGCCCCCTAAACAGCAGGAAGCAATTCTAAGAAGACGACGCCCCCCTCTCCCAAAGTTTTCATTTCTCCCAGGTTTATGGATGATGCTTGCAGGGTTGGGAGTGGAACAAAAAATTAGACTCATTATTCTCCTTAAGAAAAAGGGGAATGGATAAGTATAGGATATTAAGGTAGATTGTTGTATATAGTAGTAAAACAATTTAGTAAAACATCAGCCTTAGATAATTTGCACGGTTATGGATTCTTGTATATTGATACAAATGCAAACTACTTTTATACTCCTATTTAAGATAATTTGTATATTGATACAAATACAAAACTATATTTCTTGTTTTGTACATATATTTTTACTCCTATTTGAAATATCTTGTATATTGATACAAATGTAAGATTGTATTTGTCATACTATATGCATGTTCTGTCTCTGTTTAAGATATTTTGTATATTGATACATATTGTTGTCATATTGTATAATGCACTATACATTTCTACCTCTGTTTAAGATATTTTGTGTATTGTCACAATTTTGAGGTCATTGTCCTTTTACTCTACATTTGCTTATAGACTGTTTACCTTGTTTATATGAAGCCTTAGCCCTAAGGTTACTTAGGTAGAGAAGACTTACAGATTTTTAGTCACTCATGCTTGTCATCTCTCTAGTTATGTTAGTTAGGTTACCCAGATTTACAGATACATAGGTCGGATGGAGAGGTAATTTTCAAACACGTCATAGACCTAGAGAGTACGGCATTTAAATAACTTAGAATTCTTTTGACGTGAGACATGATTGCTCCTGGCATCACCAATCTAATCCCAGGAGAATGTTGGGCTTTTAAGACACTTGGTTTGGAAGTTTGTCTTCCTCCTGGCATAATGGCCTGCTGGGCAAAGAACTGCCCTTGCCTCGACTGCTGACAGTACGAATGCTGTCCTTTCTGGATGAGCAGGACACAAGGAAAAGTGACTACTGAACTCTGCCAAGACAGGGTAAGATGGCCTTTCAAAATTCCTGCTTCTGAAAATGGTCTGCCAGATATTCTAGGCCTGTAGTCAAACTGGCTGCCCCAATGGTGCTGAGAAACTTTAGGTGACTGTCCAGGCTGCCAGCTGCCTCTGTCTATTCTCACAAGATTTTTGAAAATGGCTTGCCTGCATTTCCTGTTTTCTCAGGTATTATTATATTCCTTTTCATGTCTTTGATACAGTTACAATCTTCTTGTATCTTAGCTAGAACATACTAAGTACTAGATTCAGATTCTTCAGGATAGGACAGCTTTTAGAATAATCTCTCTAACATACCATTTACCTGTGTTCTGGACATCTCTGTATTTTAGTATGTGTCTCTTGTTTGATGTTGTTCTTGTTGGTTGTAATTCCATTTGTTTATGTCATTACCTTTGATTTCTCCTGGACAATATTTAATAATCATTCCTATTGTATATAGTTTTGTGTTCGGTTAGAACCTTCTTGTTTAGACGAAAGGGGGAGATGTAGTGGGAGCTGTTTGACCCATGCCCTGAAGCACCGCCCCTAGTGAGGTAGCAGGTCGCTGTTACACCTGCCTATGACCTTCAGGTACATGCCCTTGGGGGACCCTTAAGACCTGGGATGCATGTATGCTCTATCTCTTTGCTATCTCGTGGTTTTGGATGCCGGTATGGACCAAGGCAGAGCTCGCCAGAGAACAGTGTTGGACTGCGCTTCACCCTTCCAGGATCCTGTGACAAATCCCTTTATTCTGTCTTGTGAGTTAACCCCCAAATAAATTCCTTTGCCCATTAAAGAGACTCTGTGATTAACCCCAACAGGGAGAGGTTGCTAAGTTTAATGGGGTGGCCAGGAAAGCCTTCCCCGAGGCTGGGATATGGAAGCAGATGCCAGCCTGCAAAGAGGATGGCTACAAGCCTTTCAGGTTGCAGGGGCTGAGGGCCTGGAGAGTTGGAATGGATCAAGGTTTCTGATCCTGATTTCTAGTGTCTACTGGCACAGCATTTATACAGGACTCTACAAAAACTGACTGTACAAACCTGAGGAACAACATCAGCAGAACCATAATGCTTAGACCCTGGGCAGGGAGTGTCTCCCAAAGCTGTTGATCATTCTTCCCCCACCCCAACAAATCTGAAATTAGGTTCCACTGTTGTAATCCAGGCAGCCCAGTGGCATCAGCTACTAGAAACAGCATTTGCTTTTCTCGCTGGAGGCCAACAATGCTTTTTCTCTCTCTTTGTGCTGCTGTGAGAGTGAGCAAGGACATCTGCCTGTGTTCGCATGCTTTTTATTCCTGGTCCGACTCTCACTGTATGAGCATACCTCTTTTGACTGGGTAGGTTCCCGAAAGGCACTCAAGATACTGCATATGCCACCCTCCAGGGATGAAAAGCCAGTGATGGTAGGCACTCCTGCTGAAGAGCCATATCGCAGAACATGATTTTGATTCATTTAGCCTCCCCTGAACTGGAGCAGGACCCTGCCAGCCAGCCCATAGCACGGTGTACCATTTCTGTATGCCATGCTGCCCTAACAACATGGCAAGTAGGAGGTCCTGGCTTGTGTGTAATTTGGAGACAGGTTTTGTGCTCAACTGCTAAGCTTTCTGGTGTTCAGCCATGGGGACATACGGCACTGAACCCTCAGAATCTGCAGGACTGGGAGGAAGAAGGTGGAAAAATAAAATAGGTTTCCAAATTGCTTTACCAAACAACCTCTAGTTTGAATGCATTCCCTCAGTGGGGTGTGGTACTCATCCCTAAGTATGGCAAAGAGAAAGAAGGTTTCAACTTTCAGGTAATCAATGGGAATGCTCAATAACGGCTATGTTGAGTGCCTACTATGTGCAAAGTACTGTGGAATCCAATAGGAGAAACACAGAGAAATTACAGAGAGCATATTAAAACAACTGTCAAGCAAGAACAAAGACAAAGATATCAGCAATCATTTAATGAGCAATAATAGTTAGAGCTGGATTGAACCGTTGGTCTTTCATTGAGGTATCTGAATGAACTGGATTGGACCCAAAGGGTAAAGCCTAACCTTTATGGATGGGATCACACCTGAACAATTTAGAATAAGCTTTAAGTGAGACAAGACGAGAGAGTAGGGCATTCCAAAGGGAAGACGGTTCAGAGAAAATGAGGAAAAAAGATAAAAGGTGAGGAGTGGATTCAAGGCTTGGGCAGTTTTCACGGCCTGGCCATGGACTTAGTGATGCTCCAGAGTGTGTTATACTACTGAAACATCTTCAGTAAGCGCCTGAGCTGAGCAAGGAGCATGGAGTCGTGGCCAAAACTAAACCATGTAAAAAAGTAACGGTAATGTCTGTCTCATCGTTGCCTTGACATGGCATCACCCTTCACTTACAGGAAGCTAAGAGCCTTAGAATGAAAATGATCTGAAATCTCCCAGAACCCTACCACCTCCAACTGCCCAGAATTATCTTTAACTAAAAATGAATAAACTCTGTGATCAATGAGCAACAGTAGTTATAATAAGGAGTCCGGACAAGGAGTAGTTTAGCCTAGGATGTCTGTCACCTTCTGCCAGATAAATCCATCCATCCCTGAGAGACTCCCACTGTCTTCTGGAATTCCTATAGATCACAGTGTTCTACCCTACCCGCATTATTCCAAGAAATAACTTTGATGGCTAAGAACTGCCATTCTACTTAATTCAACTAATATCTGTGAAACCTAGAATTGTGAGACTCTGTCTGTGTCATAACAGATAGAGAGCTGAGTTATGGAGGATCCTTGAATTCAGGAGAAGGTGAATAACCACCCTGTGATGATGTATGAGGCTGTGAACAGTAAGGGTTCTAGGAGAGCACACTCAACTTTGTGCTTCAAGAGGGTGAAGGTGGACTCTTCCAGCTCTAAGCTCTGAACTTAGCACACTGCCTACAATATGGAATAATTCCTCAAGAAAGGCTCGCTAGCCAAGATTGGTGGCCCACACCTTTAATCCCAGCACTTGGGAGCAGACACAGACAGATCTCTGGGTTTGAGGCCAGCCTGGTCTACAGAGAGAGTTCCAGGACAGCTAGGGCTGCACAGAGAACCCTGTCTAGAAAAACAAACAACAAACTACAATAAAAAGAAAGAAAGAAGAAAGGAAGGAAGGAAGGGAGAAAGAAAGAAAGAAAGAAAGAAAGGAAGAAGAAAGGAAGGAAGGAAGGAAGGAAGGAAGGAAGGAGAGAGGGAAGAAAAAAGAAAGAAAGAAAGAAAGAAAGAAAGATGGAAAGAAAGAAAGGAAGACAGAAAGGCTTGTTGTACCGAGAAAGACATACTAAGCCTGAAAAGAAATTGGTGCAGGGGTTGTGCTCACAATTAGCAAGGCAGAGACAGTGTTTGAGGTCTGATGTGGGTCTGAAATGACATCAAGGGGTGCGGTCAAACCCTTCTTCTCACGTGTCCCTGGTTGGAGGTAGTATGGTTGATGCATCTTGGGCCATATTTCCGTAGGACCAAGCAGAGCGAGAGTTGGCTTTCTGATTTGCCTCCTCCAGGTGAAACATTGAATCCTTGAGTTTTGCCTTCTTCTCTAATAGTTTCTCCACATTTAAAGGATTATAGAACTCTCCATCACTCTGGTAACTTAAAAAAAGATTAGCATTTAATTGTGTGTACTCATGTTTGTCTCTGTGGCGGTATGTGGACATGAATGCAGGTGCCGGAGTAGACCAGAAGAGGACATCAAATCCTCTGGAAGCAGAGTTACAGGAAGTTCGAGCTGCCTGACATGGGTTCTGGGGACTTAACTTGGGTGTTCTGCAAGAGCAGAATGTGCTCTTAACTGCTTAGTCATCCCTCCGGTCCTTCTATTGGCTCTTAAACCCTAACAAACCACTTCCATGCCCGTTACCATATTGATTCTCACAACTGTCCTGTGGTGTGATTCAGGAGGAAGTAATATTTCCTAGGCTGGATGTGATGAACCCTTGAGGGCTGAAGCAGGGAGATCTTGAATCTGGGCCACAGGAAACCCAGTCTTAAAAAGATAAAAAAAAAAAAAGTAAAAAAATAAAAGTAAAAGATAGAAGTGCTCCCGTTATAAAAGGGAAGAAGAGCCAAGTCTGTGTCATGCAGATGGAATGGTGGACATTTGTGCCTGAATCCTTGGTTCTATGAAGATGATGCCTTAACTGGCAGAGGAGACTGTAGGTGTGGCTTCGGTAGGCTCTGGAAAGGAGGTGGTTGTCCCTCCAGGTTTATCTGGGTGGAAATGATATAATTGCAAAGTCCTTAGATGTGAAAATGGGCTGCAGGAGAGGCAGAGTGAGTTGTACTGATTTTGAAGATGGCAGGGATGTAAGCAAGGAAGGGGAGGCAGCCTGCAAGAGCAGGAGAAAGACCCAGGGACAGACACACTCCTAAATCCACCCAAAAGCACACAGCTTGCCAACATACTGCTGGTCGCTCAGTTACACAGTTATGAGTCCATCACTTGGTAAAATTCTCCTATCAACCAGTTACATAAGCCAGACTCAGAGTCCAGGTAAGTCAGGTTCTGGTGGACGGTTGGTTCTTTTTTTGTTTTTGTTGTTTGCTTGGTTTGTTTTGACAGCACAGGCTTGGCTTGAACTCAGGATTGCCTGCCTCAGGACCCCCACAGTGCTGGGATTACAGGCAACTACCAGCATGCCTAGCCCTGTTGGTTCTCTCCTGACATGGACCCTCTTTGCTGAAAGTCACTCATGTATTCCAATACACTCTCGTCTCTGCTACAGGTAACCTTGTGTGTTTCCTTCAAATCCATTGTATCTATCTATCAGTCACATCTGTTCCCACCAGAATGCAGGTTCCTTCAGAAGACACATCCCCTGAATGCACTCATATGGATTCCCTACTGCTTATGACACCACCTGGCAAACAGAAAATGTTCCCATTTTCCAAGAGTCACACCTTCTGCTGTGAGTACATTGCAGCTGAGTGAAACCAGAGACTGAGACGGTGGTCGCATGTCCAGGCAGACCTTGAAGACTGGTTGTAAGATGGAGTAGACAAGGGCTGCATCAGTCTCTAACAGAGTTCCTTCTCCCTGTCTTCAGTGGGAACCGGAAGCTCAGGTCCCTGCAGAGTCTGCCACGAAGCTATCTGACTCCTCCAGTCTCCGTTTCAACAAGCCTGCCTCCCAGCCCCTTAAGCACTCTGTTTCCATCCTGTATCTAATTGCTTTTGGATAATTATATCATTAACTCTTTGTAATGAATAATAAAAAATAAATCACATTCGTGGAAAGCTGTGAAGCAAGATGCCCGAGTGAGCAATTTTCAGCTCCCCTTCCTTCCTTCTCTTTGTCCTCACTCCTGCCTCTCTGTAGCCCTCGGAATTAGAGTGCCCGCCAAGTGGGGACACAGAACACAGATATTTAAAGTGTCCCTGGGTGACAATGATCAGTGAGGTTTGGAAACCACTGACCTAGAGGATCAGGATCCTCAGAGACTAACAGAGAGAAAACCAACTACAAAGCGTTCGTTCGTGTTGACTTAGTTCTTGCCTCTCAATTGCTCGAGGGAGAGCTTTCCTCTCAGTAATTCTAGTGCTGGTGCTGTGATTTAGAATCCACGAGATGGGGAGATGGTGGGAAGGGACGTTCCCTGGGAGGTGGCAGGAGTCATAGCTAATGAGTGAGTACTCGTTTGAAGGTGACCTGAGTCAGGAGAGAGGGAGGAACATGTGGATGCCAATCTAGATCTCAGGCCAATTGTAAGGTGTAAGTACAGGAAAGGTTCCCACAGCTCTGTGTCACACTGCACTCAAAGCACAGGTCCCTCTGCACTGGCTTTGTAGAGATCCCAAATCCTCTTTGGGGTGCAGGCCTGCCTTCCCAAATTGCTCCAGATAATGAGAAGATGGTATCCACTGAGCATGGAAGGGAGAGCCCAGTGGTCTCAGCCGAGCAATGAGCAGACATCCAGGGACATCAGAATGCTTGTGGTGTGTTTCTGATGACACATAGGGAATGTTCAATACTCTGTCAATTATGAATTGAACTCTCTGCTACAAGGCAAGTCATTAACAGGCTTCCTTTATTAATGGAAAGAAAGCCTTGGGTTAGACCAGGGCATATTGCTAGCCGAGGGTAAAAGCATTTAGCAGGCACATATGCAGCTGGTTGTTGTGAGAAAACTCCTGTGAAAACTTTTCAAAGAAGCATTGACTTATCTTTTTGTCTTATTTCAAGTCTACATGTCAGCTTCTCACATAGTGCCTTGTTAACCATAATGCGCTCATCCAGTATATAATTAGGATGGTGGCCTCCACTTCACACACTGAGGTATCCTTCAGAAAAGACTGCAGAAGAAGGAAGGGAAACTGAGGTACCCTTCACTTCGTTCTCAGTTCATATTCACATCTACAGAACATTTAACTGACTTGAAAGTGATCCATGTGCAGAAACTCCTGCCCTGGGGGCGTCCTGGACCAGCCTGGCATCTCTACAGACATGGCCGGCAGCCTTGCTTCGGCCTCTGACTTGCACATCTCTCTGAATCCTAAGATGTAACTCTCTACTAAAGAAGAAGGAAACCTATGGGTTTCTACTCTTCCTCTTCAGCTCTCTGCAGCTTTGAAGGCAATGCTTAACTCTACCTGAGCATCCTGAATTTCTAGAAGCAGCTGGAAAAGGGAAGGAAGCAAAAGACACAGAAGAGAGTTGTGTGAGAAAGGATGTCAGTCAAATGCAGACCCTTGTGGATTGATAGGTGTGAGTTTTGTTTTTTTGCAAAGAAAATGCAAGCATTCAGTCCTAAGAACTCTATCTCCCAGACCACAGTAAACCACCACATCTGCAGGCCTGATTTCTCACAAAGGATCCTATGAAATCCAAGGCAGCAAACGAGTTCTGCGCAGTGCTGAGGGAAAGCACCCGGGTTCCAGCTAGAAGAAAAAGGGTCAGGTAGTCTGCTCTACCTTTGCGTGCTCAGTGTCATACTCAGAAAGGCCCGTGTCAGTGAAATGTGAGCCATCTGAGCCAGGGTAGGGAAACCAGAGCTTCAGACCTGCTTTCTGCAGCAGAGAGAGACCTACCGCGGCACCGCGGCTGGCCCAGCAGCTCCTATGGCCACTGACTTGCCTGATGGGCCTGATGATGGAGAACATCTGAATGAGGTCACTCGGAGACCTGAGCTGACCCACAGGCTAGCTGAATTCATCCTTTCAAAATCACTCACTGCTAAGGAGCTTGCCTTCTATTCTTGGACACACTTGTGCACAAGGACAATCAAGGAAGATTTTGATGTCCAAGAGGGTGAGATGCCCATTTCTGACTCTCATGCTGTCTTACTGACCTCATGGTCAGTAAGTAAACCCTCTCTGGGTTCTCTCCTCTCCATGCCACTGACAGCAGTTATCCTCAGCTTCTGAGCCTCCCCATGAGGCAGGGACAGCTGCATCTCCCAAAGGCACTAAGAGAGCTAATCTGACGTGTCTGCCAGTCTCTGCACTTGACTGAGGTCCCCTGGGTCTGCAAGTTCCCCATGCCCTCACTACCTCACACACTTCCTGCTATCTAGTAAGAGTTTATCAATGCTCTGAGAACAAGGAGCAGAGTTTACCACCTGGCTGGGACATTTTAAAAATTCCACAGCCACCTAGTTTTGTGACCACATATGGTATCTCCTTATGTGCTTGTAACTTCCATCCTGTGGAGGGAAGACTGAATTCTGATACCATGTCATTTCTAGAGCTTGGTCTATAGTAAGACTTGTAAGGGCAACTCAGGATTTTCTCTGGAACCACTAGGTGGTAAAGGGCAAATAAGGAAGAGCCATGGTGACCTTTATGAATAAGAAATCGAGGAACAGTGTACAGACCTGGAAAAGGGATAGAGGATATCACAGGCTTCAGAGGTAGACACAGGTTAGAAGTAACCTCATCAAGTGTCACAATTCAGATGTGACTGCTGTAATTCTATAGGTCACAGATTTCTCCCTTATCCAAGATTCAAGTACCCACCTTCTTGTCCCCCAGTCCCAGTATTCCTGTGTTGGACACTGAGCTAGGATGGGGAGGCAAGCCTGTCTCTGACCTTGTTTGGAATGAGAAGTGTATGAACCAGCAATCATGCCATAGCAGACTCCACACAGAATCATCTTGGAAGAGTGGGAAGAAAGTCCAATATTGGCTTTGCCATATCTTTTTGGGAATCAACCCCATATTGTTAATCTGTAACACATTAATCATAATACCTACTTTACTCCGCAAATATGGTTGAGCTGTTTTAAATGTTTACTGAGATAGGCTTTGGGGCAAAACACTTAAGAGGTGAAAGTCCCCCAGACACAAGATTCCACATCCTTTCTCCTTATCATCATCCTTCTTAGGGAGAGGGTGCCAGCACACATGTGTGCTCACACACTGGTAGAAGGACATGAGACAAAGAAGGGTGAGAGGTCACAGATCACAAAGGGTCATGAGGCACCAGAAATCCCATGCAGGACTTCCCATGCTGACTAGAACTCACTAAAGTGTCAAGTCCATATGCAGCGTTCTCAGAATTCGGGCTTCTTCTCCTTCTCTAGTTCCTGGAAGAACAGGTAATGTGGGTACTAACTGGCACCTTTTCCTTATTTTATTAATGCCTCCTGATAAAGCGTTCTGCTTGAGGCCATTAAGCTACCACTTAGGAGGAGATGGTCTCGCTAGCTTTGCTGAAGGGGGATAATGGGTTGCCCTTAAAGGACCCTAAAAGCTCAGTGTTCGTACAGATACGTAGGCATAGAGTCAGGGAGGCAACTGAGCAGAGAGGATCAGGGACAGGCCCAGACAGACTTCATGATTATTCAAGTGAAAGCCCCTCACCTTGTGTCTGGTGACCATTAGAGGTGAGGTCTCAGCCTCACTATAGACAGCGAGTGTGAAAGTTATCCAACCGTCTCCAAATCTGCCTCTTGGGCGTTGTTAAGGGAAGGAACAAGACAAGAGATGACAACCCTAGCATGATGTGTGGCTGTGACTAGGGAAAGCTCTGACCTAATAGACCAATGGATCCACTTTCCAGGTCATGTCTGCAGGTTCGGGGCAGGGGGGAAGTTCTATAGAACCTGCGCTGGGCTATCACACACATTAAAAATCTTAAGTGCATGGATGTGCTTTGCCTGTTCTGTGCATCAGGAGTGGTTTGTGTTTTTTATGACCCCCAGCAGCTCTTGGCGTGTTACTAATGGTGAAACTTGAGGTGTAAAATGAGGCCCTTAATCATCTCTTTTTCCCTTCCTTGCCTATGTGTAGCCCAGAATGCCTTCTTGTACCACATTGGAACCACCAATAATATGAGTCTAGCCCTGAGGCTGAAGGAGAAAATGAGTCAAAGGACTCTTTAAGGGACACCTACTTGCTAAGAATCAAAGGCTTAGGTCCTAGTTGTAACTTCCCTGAAGGCAGACTTAGAGTAAGGCCAATTCCCTGGTGGCCCCTGGCCTATAGGGATTTCAAATTCACATCACAGTACAGATTGTAGATTCCAAAGCTCCTACTGGACAGCAGGAGGAGTCATCCTTCTCTTGGCATGCCCACTCCTGAGATCTGTGGTGTTCAGGGCTTCCTGCTGGGAACTGTGAGATGCCTAAGGCACTGTCTCTGTGCTCCTGGGCTGTAGAGTCCAGTTGTGAAGATAAACTAACCCAAGCCCCGTGGTTCATGACAGCGATCCTAGCTCTTGGGAAGCTGAGACAGGAGGATTACTGTAAATTTAATGCCAGCTGGGCTATTTGGTGAGTGAATGCCAAACCAGCTGGGTTACATATTGAGACTCTGTCTCAAGAGTATAAAAGGTAGCCGGGCGTTGGTGGCGCACGCCTTTAATCCCAGCACTCGGGAGGCAGAGGCAGGCGGATCTTTGTGAGTTCGAGGCCAGCCTGGGCTACCAAGTGAGCTCCAAGAAAGGCGCAAAGCTACACAGAGAAACCCTGTCTCGAAAAAACCAAAAAAAAAAAAGAGTATAAAAGGTGAAAAGTGTGATTTTTGTGATATGAAAATCGCGGCTGAAGGAGCAACAGCGAAGAAGCAGTCAGCTCTTCCAACTGTGAGGGTTCTCGTTCTGCTGATGCAACCACCCTAGAACTGAACATACCCGGTGTGGTGCACGCCTTTAATACCAGCTCTGGGAGGCAGAGGCAGGTAGCTCTCTGAGTCTGAGGCTGGCCTGGTCTACAGAGTGACTTCCAGGACATCCAGGACTACACAGAAGTCTGCTGTGGGATGTTCTGTATGGCAAATGTGTTGCTAATAAAACACTGATTGGCCAGTGGCTAGGCAGGAAGTATAGGCGGGACTAACAGAGAGAATAAAAAGAGCAGGAAGGTGGAAGGAGACGCTGCCAGACGCTGCCAGCCACCGCCAGGACAAGCAGCATGTAAAGATGCCGGTAAGCCACAAGCCATGTGGCAAGGAACAGAATTATAGAAATGGATTAATTTAAGATATAAGGACAGTTAGCAAGAAGCCTGCCACGGCCATACAGTTTGCAAACAATATAAGTCTCTGTGTTTACTTGGTTGGGTCTGAGCGGCTGTGGGACTGGCAGGTGAAAGAGATTTATCCTGACCATGGGTCAGGCAGGTAAACTCAAGCTACAGAAGTCCTGTCTCAAAAAGTCATAAATAAATAAAGAAAAGAAAATACTTGAATAGCCTGGAGAGAAGGCTCAGTGGTTAAGAACACTGACTGCTCTTCCAGAGGACCTGGGTTCAAATTCCAGCACCCACATCCACATGGAGGTGTACAACCGTAATTCCAGTAACGCTCTCTTCTGGTCTCTGTGGGGATCTCAAACATGTGGTGCACAGACATACATAAAGGCAAAACCCCATAGACATAAAAATTAAGAATTAATGAATAATAAATGAAGGCAAAATCTTGAGAAAGAAAATACTTGAAAAACTTTACCACCTGTATTGAACACACACAGACTTTTATTGTGTTTATTTCTTAATCAGTTGTGGTGGTTTGAAAGAAAATGGCCTCCAAAGGGAGTGGCACTATTAGGAGGTGTGGCTTGTTGGAGGAAGTGTGTCACTGTGGGGGCAGACTTTGAGATCTCTTTTCCTCAAGCTTCTCTCAGTGTGACAGCCAGTTGGCTTCCTGTTGCCTGCAAGATGTAGCACTCTCAGCTCTAGCACCATGTCTACCTGCACGCCACCATGCTCCCCGTCATGATGATAATGGACTGAACCTCTGAAACTGTAAGCAAGCTTCCTCAATTGACTGTTTTCTTTATAAGAGTTGCTGTGGTCATGGTGTCTCTTCACAGCAATAAAAACCCAAACCAAGACATCAGCATAGTATGATTTACATATCATTGACACTGTAATACATATAAACAATCTAGGGATAACAAAATGTACAGGAGGTGTACATAGGTTATGCATAAGTGATATGCAAATGCCATGCCCATTTTGTCTAAGGGACTTGGGCTTCTGTGGAGTCTGGTACCTCTGTCTTGTGAGGGAAGGAACCAATGCCCCTTATTTACTATCGGGGGTCAGATGACAAGTATTTTTAAAAGATTTTTAAGATGTTGTTTATGTGTATATATGTGAGTCTCTGTGAACGTGCATATTAGTGCAGAGGTCTATGGAGGCCAGAAGAGGGTGCCGGGTGCCTTGATAAGCCCCCCCCCCCCCCCCACCAGAGTGTGTGCTGAGTATGGAATTTGCGTCCTAGGCAAGAGCAGCATGCACTTTTAACCACTGAGCCATCTGTGTATACACGGGATTTTGTTTAAGAATGAAAATTAAAGATGGCTTCAGGCAGAATATTGTGTTTGAGTCAGACGAGAGATGAGAGAAGGGCACGCATTTCAGACGGGCTGGATTACAATCAATCTAAATGTATATTAACTCACTAAATACATGGAGCATGTCTGGTGGGCAGGGCATGCTGGATGCCGCGGCAGGGCAGAGTATAGCACAGACACGGTCCCTCCCCTTAAGAGCTGAGGGTCTCACTACGGTACAATTCAGTGTGTACTCGGCATTGCAGCAAAGTCCTAACTGCCAATGTTTGAGGAAGCAGCCGAGTCTGAGCATTTGGAAGACTCTCCCTGGAAAGATGCCATTCCAGGGGAGCCTGAAGGATTCCAATGAGATGAAGAGTAGATGGGGTGAAGGATGGACACCAGCAAACTCACAAAGGAGTGCAGGCCCTGGGTGTATGGGAGGATCAATGAGATGGGATTACAGGGGTATGGTTTTTACACCATAGGATGAGATTGACAGAGAGATGACCAGACCTAGACACCATGTGGAGATTTTGTGGAGGCTGAGGAGCTGCTGAGAAGCAACTGGGCTTGGCAAGGGTGTGTGAGGGCAAGGGCTTCTCACTCTAGCCGAAGGTGGATGGAAGAAAAAGTCTGGAGCAATGCAGTCAGCTAGTCACGACAGGCTTGATGACTGTGGCCGGTCACATAGTGCCATGTCCTGCTGACTGAGTGTTCCCATCTGCAAAATAGGGACTTAGAACCACCATTTATTTACTCTTTTATGAAGTTAGCCCTGACAGGTACAAAGTGCTGCTAGGCCAAATTGTCCAAATGGTGGCACTTGGTTTCTCTTTACCTGTTTAAAGTGGAAAGGTGGGAGTTTTTGAACAGTACACAGAAACTCACACTGATAGGTCAGCTTATATGTTACGGCCATAGGTCTCCCTGTGTGCCATTTCAGTGATTGCCCTGTGAACAGAAAGTCTTTTCTGTAGGTTGACTGGTCCACTAGTGTTGGGCTACTTATTAGAGAGGACTGATAGGCAGGCATTGTTTTCATGTGGGGTTTGCATGGCATGTTCATAGCTGAGATGGAGAGTTGCCATAGTTACCTGTACGAACTGTTAAACAGAGCAATCACTGCTAAAATCTCTCTATCAAGGTCAACTAGACATTTCCAATCACTGCCAAACAATTTGCTGCCCAGTGAAAGTTAATGAAATTACTAAAAGAAGTTGAAAATAAGGTTAATGTGGACACACTCAGAAGATGTTTATGTAACCAGCCGTTTGCAAGTGGATCTTACTGGCTGAAAACTCTGCAGTATAACAAGGCATCTGGAGGGAAGGCTTAGAGTAACAACACGTTTGCAGCTTGGCACCGACCACTGCCTTCAAATCCAGCCCATCATTAACAGCTTCTGGAGAGTGTTGTTCCTCCTCCAAGGGCTATAAAAGCAGACCAAACCTTCCTCAATATAAACTTCCTCTTTCGGTCGGTCGGCTGTTGTTGCTGACTTCCCATCTCAGGGGCCTGGTGGGGTCCCACTGGCAGCGCTCACCCTGAGAGCAGTGCAGCCCAGTTACATTAGGGCAGTCCAAGAAGAGGAAGAAGACGGACAGCATCACAGGACTTCAGTCTTAGCTCAGAGCTTCTGGAGTCCTTATGCAGGTCACCTGGAGAGCTGCTTGACCAAAGACTTCGCTCCAGCAGGTGTGGGTGGGGTGAGGCTAGAGAGTCTGAGTCTAAAACATTCCCTGAGCTCTCCTAACTGCTGGTCCACAGAGCATGTCTTGAACAGCCTGGTCTCAGTTTATCTCCTTATTTGTCTATTGGAATCCCCGTTCACACTACTTTTCCTCAGCTTGGAGCACATTTGACCTTTCTTGTTCACAAGTGTATCAGAGCTTGGAAAGACACATCTTCTGCCCTCAGACTCATCAGCATTAGCGTCAGGGCCTTCCTCAGTGTTTGGTTCAAACCCTGGACAAAGGGCTGAGATGCCTATTTAACATATCAAAGCAGACCTGGCTGCCAGGTTCTCCCAGCATCCCTCAGTCCCTATCTGTTATAGGGTATGGATTGTACCATACCACACCTCCACCCTAAACTTCTCCAGTCCAGGTGCTGGGTTGCCCTTCTCCCAGCTCCCCTTCCCTATATAATTCAGACATTTTGGTTACCTGCTCTCTTTTGGGCCTCCTGGCTGCTGCACCTGGTTCCCCTCTCTCCCCTGTCTCTGTCTCTACTCCTCTCTTCTCATGGCTCAGGGTCATGTCCACTCTGGACTTCCTCAACTATCCCTGTGTCTGGCTATGCTCTCCCACACATCTACAATAAGCTTTTTCCTCCACCATACTTAGGAGCAATCATGTCCTTTCCTTTTTTATTTCTTCTTTTCATTCACTCAACATCTTTTGAAGACCCATCCTTTAACTTTACAATGATCACACACTGAACAAACAATAGATTAGCAAACAAGTGAATAGGTGGCATTGGGAGTAAGTGAAATGTTTCATCTTTTAGCAAAATAACATTGAGCTTTGGCCCATAAAAATGCTGGACACATTTTTTTAAATGAATTGAATTAAGGCAAGAGAGCGTATGTCTCGCTTCTAAAGTTCTCCTGATAGGATATCAGTGAATACTTTAAGATTCTGGAAATATTTAATTGCTTTGAAAATCATACTTATTATATATTGAAATCAGCCAAACTCTTGTCCAAATATTATGACCTCCCAATTTTACTATGTGTAAATTAATCTATACTTAGTGCTCTCAAATTGTATTTGACAAGTCTGATAACTTGATAGCATATACATTTTATTACTGTGTTCCTGTGAACGGCAGGTGCCTACTAACCCAGCCAGGATTGTCTTTCTTTCCTCTCATGAAGAGGGGTAAATAGAAATGGTCACTATGGAAAGTCAAAGATACCGCTGACTGCTGTTTCCTCCTTTACCACTCAGGTATTAGGAGAATCAACAGTAAGCATTCTTTTTAGTTGAATTTTAGACTCTGGGGCCATTAGCTCC
>CABHPH010127846.1:0-16675 GCA_902168325.1 Peromyscus nudipes | reverse complement strand
GAAGGAAAGATTCACATAAAATTATAACTCCAAGTAAAGGCATACAATCAAAGTCACTTCACTCCCCAACAGGTTGGTGGTACTGGAAATCAGATCTCACTACAGAAAAATAGCACATAGCAGTTAACACTTCAAAACAAAAGAACTTCATTTTTTTCTTAAACTGTTTGTTGCTTTAGTTTTCTTTGATATAATGTTTAATATCTTAAGATATTAAATAAGTATATTCTATTCATGATTTCTCCAAAGGAAAAACAGTGAATGCATTAACTATCAATTCACAATAAAAAAACTGAAAGAAAAACATGTAAAAATTATTTTAACAAGATCACCTTAGAGAGAATTGATAGGCAGAAAAAGAGACAAGTAAATAAACTAGTATATTAAATACAATGTGCAAGTGAACAGACAAGAAATTCCTGCATTTTTCCTAATAATATCATGGAAGTGTGCAAGCTCTGCTTCTGAACTACCAAGACATTTGTGTGATCCTTCTCCTGGCTCCTTTTCTCTCTATCTGTGGAACAACTGTCACATTTCTTGACAGATAACATGTCTCTGTCTTCAGTACCTTCTAGATAACATCAAATTCTGTAAGATTCCTTGAGCATGAGTGACTCTCTTCCTCTATTCCTGTAGCCTTGCTGAATCACTTGGGATTACTTTTAGTTTGTCTTACCTAATAATCATTATAAGTCAATTGATCAATCATGGTAATCCTTCATGGAATTAATAAGAGGTAAACCAACATCCTAATGACTACAAAGTGGTATATCAAAGATATACATATCCAAAATGTAAATAAAATCAAATAT
Source organism: Peromyscus nudipes (assembly GCA_902168325.1). Classification (NCBI taxonomy): domain Eukaryota; kingdom Metazoa; phylum Chordata; class Mammalia; order Rodentia; family Cricetidae; genus Peromyscus; species Peromyscus nudipes. The sequence continues at coordinate 15,860 of CABHPH010127846.1, read as the reverse complement.
AATATATTGCAATATGGCTTTTACCCAGAGGTGGGCTTTCTTTTCACATACTTTCTAGACTATCAAAACACATAAAATAATTTGATGTAATTTAAATGGGTCAAATGTTTTGGCCAATATTAATGGATATAAGATTAAATGCTTTTAATCTCCTTTTGTAACTATATTAGGGTCAATATGAATGCTAACATTTTTCAAGTTAATAGTATAATAACGAACACTTACCAGGCAAGCAATCTTCTATAGTCAATACAATGAGTATTAAAAGCAGTTCATTTTACTTCTCCCACATCCAGAGGTGGGGGAGCAGTGGGAAACAAAAATCAAAACAAACAAATTAAAAAAATTAAAAGACAAATCAAAATAAACCAAAAGACCACACACACACACACACACACACACACACACACACACACACACACACATTGCAATTCATTTTGTATTGGTCAACTACTCCTAGCCATGGGGCCTGACCTGAAGTGTGGTCAATGCACACAGTAACACTCCTCTGGAGAAAACTGATTTTTGCTTTGCCAACAGGTATCATTTGCAAATAGCATCTTGATAAGGGATTTTGTGTACCTCTTCCTAGTGCTGAAATGTTGTCTTGTTTGAACCTGTGCAGGTCTTGTGTATGTTGTCACAGTCTCTATGAATTCATATATGTATCAGCCCTGTTGTCTGTGGATGATGCTGTTTCCTTGGAATCTTCTACATTTTTTCCTGACTCCTCTTCCAAGTAGATTCATAATCTGTTGGGGATGGGGTCTTGAAAAAGACATCCTATTTAGGGATGAGGGTTCCAAAGACTATAATTCTCTCCGTATTGTCCAGTTGTGGGTCTCTTTGTTAATTGCTATCTAGTATAATAAGAAGCTTCCTTAGTGAGAACTGAGCTATGTTCTGACCTAAGATTAGAGCAATATTTCATGAGGAGTCATTTTATTGCTATATTCCTTTAGTAGAATAATATTAGTAGGTGTTTTCCTTGTCTCATAACCTATCTAGTCTCAGGTTCTTGGCCATTTTGTGAGTATCATATATGGGTTCCATGTAGTAGAATGGGCCCTAAATCCAATCAAAAAACGGTTGGTTACTCCCATAATATTTCTGTCACTATTGTGCCAATATGTCTTGCAGGCAGGTCTCAGTTATAGTTTTCAGGGTTAGTAGCTGAGTGATATCGATATTTTTTCTCCTCCAATAGTATTCAAAGTACCATCCAGCACCATGAACATTAATCAAGAAGGGTGAAGCTTCTAGTTGAGTATTTTGAAATAGAAACTTTTTCCCATAAAATACTGCTGTGACCTAAGGAAGTTTGGGGGCACTTATGCCAAAAATGTATCCTGATGTTTCTTACATCAACATGTTGCCTTGCAAAGAGAGCCTCTGCGGACATTCGTTTTGCCACACATAGCTAAATGATAATCCAGTATTTCTCAAGCTAGAGTATATTTTCTAAATCCTTGTGTGGTGACTGAAATTGAGAAATGAGTCTAGCACATGGTTCATTAGTTTTATGCATTTTAGTAACTGAGTACAGACATGTTTTGCAAAACCCTGAAGAATTTTACTCTTTATAAGAGATACAATCTTTTCCTCTTTTTCTAATACAAATGTCCAACCCTTGATTCCAATGCATCAGGTGATTTACAAATTAAATACTCCCACAAACATCCAGATATAAAATTGAATTATTTAACTGTTGTTGAATTGTCTCTGTGATCTATTTAATCTCTTTTATTTCTAAAATTGTATTTCTGGTATGTATGATCTGAAAAAGGAGCAAGTTCTGGAGTTGCTAGTTCAAGATGTGCAAAGAGCGTAGTTACATTAGAATAAACTAAAACTCATTTATCTAAGGACCAAGGAACTGGGCAAACAGAGCCATTTATATTATTTCACTAGAGAAAATGAGTTACTAGGTAAACTTTGAAAAGACAATTAAAGTTCAATATTCTAATGTGAGATGACTTGTATATAAAGTGTGTCCTGGAGCTGGTTTCATCTCTCACAGCTTGTTACAGGGACTTACACATTTGGTTTCAAGAAATGTTAAATTGCTAAATAACAATGAGGAAAATTCTGTGGACTTTTATACTAGACAAAAATTACATGCATTTTTGTTGGTAGGTACATTAATAAATACCATTTTCTGAAAATATCACTCATCTGAATATTTATAAGATGAAAAATATATTTTAGTAAATATGGTACTAGGCAATTAAACTTCCAAATACCAATAGTTTATCACAGAATTTTAGCTAATGAAGATTTTCTGTTGATTAACATGTTTATTAAAATGTACTTAATAATCAGTTGAAACAGGGATAAAAGGACAAACACAAAAATATCTGGAGATCCCATGTAGCATAGCTCCTATTTACAATTGAAGAGTGTTTCCTTGATTTGAGCTGGAGAGTCTTCCAGCTTAGCAAAAATGGAAGGAAGAGAGATGTAACTGCAGAACACCCTGGGAAGGGCTGTATAAATTTGTAACCTGAGAAACTGCATCACAGTATTCCTGGAAATGCTTCACTACTTGTTAGAGCTGTTTCACAGTTCTGAAATGAAACCTTGTGGCTTAACAGAGGCTGGGATGAATCAGTTGAAAAGCCACACTCTACCCTATTAAACTTTCTCTTGTATAATTTTTGGGTATCTTTTTATCTTTCCTTAAGATCCATGTTTTACATCCTTTCAGAAGGAAGAACTTTCTTTTACCATCCTGTCCTTTCAAAGAAAGGCCGACCAGTTTTTGTCTGTGTATTACACATTCAAATAAATTTGTGTTAAGTGCTGATCCTCAGTCACTGACAACAGGGCCTAGAACGACAAAAATCAGGATCTGATCTATGTCAGAGAAAAACAATAAATGAAGTAGGTTTATTTTCTTCTCAAAAATAATTAAAATAATAACATTAATAATAAGATGCTGTAATTGTTTGGAGGTTTTAAGAAGCTTGAATGTGAGGGTGATCTGGCTGTAACATCTGTTACCCCATTAATTGCCAGGGTTGATTAGCCTGATCTGTCTGGCTAGGTGGGTGTCCCCTTCCTCCCTCACCACTCCACATGCATCCCTCCTGAAGCTGCACTCTTGGTTGAAGAGAACGACCTTCCCCAAATAGAAGAGGACCGGTCTTCGGTCAAGGGTGTACAAGTAGCTGTGCTCCCCTGTTAGAACCTCCAAACAAGCTCTCAAGAAGCTTGATGAAAGAAGAGCTAAGAAATATTTTAATTTCAAGACTATGAAGTATTGTCTCTTTTGGAATGTTACACTAGATCTGATACAAAACTTTTTTTCAAAAATTTTAGGAATCAATTTAGTTTAATAAAGTAATAAAGCACCATACATTAAGCTTGTGACCTATCAACATCTAATGATATGTCAGATAAGCCTTGGCAAGCTAATAAATATCTTCCTATAACTTCATTTTCAGTGATTATACTTTATTACTAGCTCCAAACTTTTACATGTGAGCATACGACACAGAATCTGCACCAACAAAATCTCAACAATAAACAGATTTTTTTGAAGGATCCAAAAATGTTACAAATTCAGAAAGCAGCCAATCTAATGATCTAAATGTGTATATGAAACTGCAATATTTAATAATGAGGATTCCACTGTGCCTAAAACCTTAAGAGACTTCTTCTGTAGGATCATACATTATGTGAAGCAATGGGAGCCATAGCAGGTTAGGGAGAAACTGCTGTGTTAAGAGACTTTACATTATCCCATCATTTTACTGGTTGATCAAAATATACAACCTAACTTGTTTTGCAACTAGTTACGTTCATGTGACTGGGTATAACCAGCAAAATACTGGTATTAGTGTTACACTGCCCTTGTAAGTAGGAAAACAATCTCTTACATATACTTCTATGTACATTCCTTAAATTTAATTTAGATATTAACTGATAAATTGGACACAGATACAACATGGAAAGAGCTTGGGGTACTGACTCACAGTTTGAAGGAGTATCATCCACTTAAAAAGCAAGTTACTTTTAACTTCTTGTCATCAAAATAAAAACAAACATTTCCTAAAATAAGCCACAGAAACTTCTGTTTCTTCTTTCATAGTAGTTAGGTGAGCTACACCAATTATTGGGGTTCTATTCAAATGGCAATAGAATTTTTCTCAAATAATCCAAGTGAAAATTTTTTTCTTTGTAAAATATTGTGGATAATATGTGAAAGATAGACTGCAATTGAATAAGTGCACAGGAACCAGAGAATTAGAGAATAGGAGACTAGAGAAGAGCTGTCAGGGTCTCGCTATGGTCATGGTCATAGAGGAAGGGAAGTAACCACATGATACATTGAGACCAAATCCTTCATATTTTTTTTGACATATTGACGAAATGAAAAAAGTAGACTTTCAAGATTGGAAATGATTTCTTTTGAATGTGTCTGAAATGCGTCGTCTTCCTGAAACTTTTGCAGCAAGCCAAGCCTGTGAGCTTTTTGTGTTAATCTCTTCACTGCCATCTGCCTTCTGTGGTTTTCCTTTCTTCCTTCTCTTGACTTACATAGGATTCTATCATTTTTATCCTTTTGGCTCCTTTTATTCTCCATAGTCTCTGTCGTGGGTCACTCTAGAAATACTTCAACTGCCATGTCCATGTTACCATTGCTGCCACTGTTGGGATTTCTGCTGCCACCATTGTCCCAGTTGCTATAATGAGAAGCATCCTAGCTATGGGAGCCACTGATGTTGCAATTCCTTTTATTCTTACCACCTCATCCTCCCTACCCATGATAAAGGTCACAAATAAGTAAGGAAAAACAATTCAGAAAATGATTTTTATTATATCTAAATTTTTAACGCATAGGAGAACGCTCCTGGGTGGATTTAAAATGTGTGTAACATAAGTACCTTGATTTAGACAGGCCAAAAATAAGATGTAATATGGGTGTGGCATGAAAATACAGAGTTTTAATTTGCATCAATCACATCACAACTTCCATTTCAACTAAGTACAAAGATAGGATCACAAACCAGACATCCACTGCTTTAATGAAGTTTTAAAGAGAAGACTTGCATGGGATTATTAAGTTCAGGTTAATTAGTTTGAGGGAACCTAATGGCATTCAAGATACGAAATTTATCATTGTACTATGTCAAATCATGACAGCTTACTCCTGTAATTTTAAAAGATGTGTCTTGGGTGCTTCCAAAGGGATTGAGTAGAAAAGAAAATCTTTAAGACAGGTAGAAAAAGTTGTATGAAATGTAGTTTGCTGCTTTCCTCGATTCAAAAAAAAATCTACATCAAAATCTAGGTGTACTATCAGTTGTCACGGGAATCAGACTTCAATGTTGCCTGTTCTGAACCTGCTCCTTTTTGATACTTTTAGCTAAATAAAATGGGTTACTAAGTACAAATTAATATGAAGAAACATTGGGTCTTATAAAGAAATAGTTGTAATATAGTCTTTACAATGGCAGGAGGGAGAGTTAAGAAAAGGAGTGTAAGTAACTGAATGGTTCATATTGAGTAATTTATTGTCAACTTGACAGGGTATAAAATTACCATGAAAACAAATCTCAGGGCATATCTATGAGAGATTTTCTAGACTAAGTTCAGTGAGGGGATAAGACCCACATTCCATGTAGGTAGTATCATTCCCTAGGCTAATATCTTGAACTTCATAAAAATAATAGTTACTCAAGAATGAGCATTCTTCCATAGCTGTTTTCTGACTATGGATATGATATAAATAGCCAGGTTCTCAGTTCTGCAGCCATGTTTTCTTTGACATGATAGACTGTACACCTTTGAACATTTGTGTTTGAGCAAACCCATCTTACTTCCTGTCAGATATGTCAGCAGTGAGAAAGATAATTAATATAATATGCAAGGGTGAGTACAGACTTCTTAAGGGGAAGATGACATTGTTGGAACTGGGAAGGTTCATTATGGAATGAATTTAATGTAGAGAATTATTCAGGAGTCAAGTCAGAGATAAGGCAGAATAGCTCAGAAATAGATGAACATTTTCCCAGATTAGGATTAATTCTCCTTTTCTGACCTCACATGCACTTCAAATGTGTCAGGGCATCAGGTACAAGATGAGAGCAAAAAGCTTGGCACAGGGATTTGCAGATGCCTATAGAATGAAGCAAAAGCCAGTTGCAGTCTTCTTACTCACCAATGTCCCTGTTAGCTGATTGTGAGCGACTGTGTTCCCTTGTTGATCTTACATGATATCCTGATGAATTGTAGCTCTGCCAGTATGTCAGCCTCTAGTCATTGTGTAGCTTTCTTTGTTCCCTATGTCTGTCTAGTCTACTCAACATCTATAAAAGAAGAGTCAAAAAAGTTGCAAGTAGGCCGGGCGATGGTGGCGCACGCCTTTAATCCTGGCACTCGGGAGGGAGAGGCAGGTGGATCTCTGTGAGTTCAAGGCCAGCCTGGTCTACAAAGCAAGTTCCAGGAAAGGTGCAAAGCTACACAGAGAAACCCTGTCTTGAAAAACAGAAACAAAAAAAAGTTGCAAGTAAAACAGGGCTGATTTAAAAACTCACTAGCTTTAGAATCATAAAGAGTCATTTTCAAATAGAGTGTATGGTTTTAAAAATCACAGCCTCTAGGTCAGTATCTTCATCTATACAAAGTATATAAAATAATATAAATAAAAAGTGCCTGAATAAGTTTGTCACAAGAATTAACATAGATCTCAAGGGATTTTGTTGTTGTTGTTTTAGATTTACTTGGGCACAAATATGGTGTTTTGAATAAGTATTTATTGTATTATGGCTAAATCAAGTAAATTAACATATCATGTGTCTTACATTATAGTAACTTTCAATAACATAATGCATTGTTGTTATTTACTATAATTATATAAAAATGTTATTACATTCATGTAGTGTGCATGTGTGTGTGTGTGTGTGTGTGTGTGTGTGTGTGTGTGTGTGTGTGTGTATCTGTGTACTGGAAAATGGGGAAAGGTTTGCATGCTATGGCATGCTTGTGGAAGCCAGGCAACAACTTGCAGAAGTTGGTCCTGGGAATTGAACTCCTATTTTATGTCTTGAAAGCAAGCAGATTTACCCACTAAGTCATCTCTCTGGCCATAGCATCTTAAATTTATCCCCTAGTCTACCTAAATTTTGAATCCTTTAACAAACATCTATCCAAATACATCCCATTGCTCTAGACCCTGGTGACTATCATTCTACTCTCTGCTTTTAGGAGTTCAAATTTTCAACTTTGTTTAGATTCCCACATAAGGAAGAACATGCTTACTGTGTTGTTGTTTGTTTTTTCTCTTTTGCTCTTTGGGGGGCCTGCCACCAAGCTTCCAAATAAATCACACATGGAGGCTTATTCTTACTTATGAATACCTGGCCTTAGCTTGGCATTTTCTTAACTTTAAATTAGCCCTATCTATCTTTTGCCTTTGGGCATTTCCTGTGCTCTTACTTCTGTAAGTCTTACTCTTACTCCGTGGCTTGCTGTGTAACTGGGTGGCTGGTCCTGAAGTCCTCCTCCTTTTCTGGCTATTATTTCTCTCTCCTCCCAGATTTTTCCTTCTATATATTCTCTCGGCCTGCCATCCCTGCCTATTTCTCTCTCCTGCCTCACTATTGGTCATTCAGATCATTATTAGACCATCAGGTGTTTTAGACAGCACAGTAACACAGCTTCACAGAGTTAAACAAATGCAACATAAACAAAAGTAACACACACTAAAGTAATATTCTACAGCATTACCTTGTTTCATTCAATATAATGTTGTTCAGGTTTGTCTATGTAAAAATGATTTCTTTCTTTTTAAAAATTCTCCATTATTTGCTTATGCATATACACATTTTCTTCATCCATTAATCCACTGAAAAACACTTGGGCATTTTCATCTCTGGGCTATTGTGAATAACACTGCAATTTAAATGACAATCTGTCCATCTCTATAACACACTGATTTCATTTCCTTTGGGCATATACCCAGTAGTAGAATGTCTAGATCAAATGCCAGTTCTACTTTTATCTTCTTAAATAATGATAGAATGTGTTGTAGAGCAATTATGTTCTCAGCAAGTCTGAATAGGCAATACAGAGGTTTTCCATGCCCTCATATATGCAAAGTTTCTCCTTCATTATTTGCATGTGTTAATTGTCTTAAGAAATTAAAATGCATGATACCACAGTCACATTCAGTAATTGATAATGGAAGATTATTCTTTACTTTCCATTGTGAAAACTATATGGGAAAAATAAACAATGATGTACATGGTGGTTCAAGCTGATTCTTAAAGAAGACAAATATTCATGGTCTTTCCCATCAGGATTCTTTATAAGCAGTAACTTTCTAAAATTACATATTTTAGGGAAAAGGAAATAGCATCAATTGCATACTTAACTAAATGACTAACTCTCAGTTTTACCATAAGCAATCCAAGGCTTGAAATTAAGTAGAATTGTAAAGAATTAAAAAGTATAGTTTATAAACTTTTCAAAGGGAAACATTTCTTTTGACTTATTCTTCAAAACTTAACTCAGCCTACCAGCAGCATTAAGTGATGATAATAAACCTTTGTTAGTTACACAGTTTAAATACTCCTTCTACCTTCAGCTTGCCAAAGATACCAGTCCACACGGTGCTTGTTTCTGATGAGTGCAATGTCAGCAAGCATCTACTGATAGTATTCAGTGGCACAATACAAAATGAATCCCTTACAATAAACCCTTTACAGTAGTCCAGGCTGAGAACAATGGCAAAAGTTCTGTTGCTAACATGTTTTATATGTTATTTTCAACAAAATGTACATTACAGACCACAAACATGTTAGAAATGTTTCTAGCAAAATACAGTGAATTATCATAGGTGGTGGGCTCCAAAAAGCCTGCTCATGCACCAGAGATGGATTCTGATCCTATTGCCAGGGGACCCCTTAAGCAGATCAAGCTACACAACTGTCTCGATATACAGAGGGCCTAGTCCAGTCCTATGCAGGCTCCACAGCTGTTGATCTAAATTTCATGAGTTCCCACTAGTTTCATTTGGTTGTCTCTGTAAGTTTCCCCATCATGATCTTGATGCCCCTTGCTCATAGAATCCCTCTTCTCTCTGTTCGAACTGGACTCCTGGAGCTCGGCCTGGTGTTTGGCTGTGGATCTCTGCATTTGCTTCCATCAGTTACTAAAGAAAGGCTTTATGAATACAGTTAGGGTATTCACTGATATGATTACTGGGGTAAGCCAGTTCAGGCACCCTCTCCACTATTGCTCATAGTCTAAGCTGGGGTCATCCTTGGGGGTTCCTGGCAACTTCCCTAGCACCAGGTTTCTCCCTAACCACATGATGTCTTCCTCTATTGTGGTATCTCTTTCATAGCTCTCCCACTCCATCCCTGAGGCAGGGGGTGGGTCTTGGACCTGCCTCTATTAATGTACCTCCCTATGGGGGGCCTTATCTTCTTGTAGGAGGGAATGGGGGTGGGCTGGGACTGGGAGGCTGGAGGGGCAGGAGGAGGGAAGAGGGGGATCTTTGATTAGTATGTAAAATAAATTTTAAATTTTTTCTTAATATAAATAAATAAATAAACAAATAAAAAACAATTAATTAGTAACATTTCTTTCCATATGGGATACCTAAACATAATTTTAGGTCATAATCTTGAAATTCATATGGAAAGCCATAGGTATTTAATTGATATTTGGAAAAATTTTTGTTTATCTTCTCCACTAGAATAAGCCAACTTAACTATTTCAGTAATGATGGTTCTTACGTGGACTAGTATGAAAATTTAATGAATTGTCTTTGGGAAGTATATTTATAACCCAAGCTTTCATGACTTTAATTTTTAAAATGTAAAGACATACATATGGCTTTAAAATGCTGTCATTTTCCCTACACCATCCAGCCACACACTACATTATATATTGCTGCAAAGATAAACAGTTCTGTAAAGCATTGCATAAATAAGTTAACGGTGAAAAAGCTGCTGGGTATAAAGAGGGAGTTGGGATCTGTGACAAGGCCAGAAGGACACTGTACTTGCCAAATTCTAAAGTAGAATTCTCATCTACATTTAGAGAGCCTGGCAGAGGAGCAAGGGCTGATGAGAGTTAAGAAAACTGTGGTCTCAGCCATGCCATCTTGCCAGGGTTGTTTTGGCAAGAGAGGCCTCCACGCTTGAATACCATAAAGCTGGAGGAACAAAGGAGTATCTTGAGCATGGAATCTAGCTAACAACTGCATGCTATAAACAAACATATTACCTCAAAGAAATATTCTTCATCGTTCCCAGTATGAAATTCTTTGATCAATGTGGCTTTGGAAGACACTATGATTGGCTGTGGATAGAATTTGTAGCCCTGTACTATTTTATTACTGGTTTTCTATTTGAGTTACTCCCTTGAATGCAAATGAAGAACACTCTGCCATCTACTGTGACACTAGGATTGGTTATGAAATGTCTCTGTACATAATTCCAGTGCCTGTCAAAGGATAACTCTAATAGCTTGGTGTTTCCCTTTCTACACATACTCATTTCATGTAATTAGTGATAGCTTCTGAATAAACTGAAGTACTCTGATATTAAACATACGTGGCCAGTATGTATGTCTAGTCAAGCAGACTTCTCCTCCCACCCAGCTCCATATAAAGCACAAGATGAGGAAGTCAGAACCAGAACAGCACCACAGAGAACTTCCAGACACACCCAGATCCAAGCCCATGCTGAACTGAAATATGTCATGTAAATTCATCCAGTTAGGTCACAAATAATAGAGTTTCTGAGGAGGGGTGATGGATCATTTGGTTACCTCTTGATGACACACAGTGACAGCTTCTCACAGAAGATACTAGAGTCAGAAGGTGTCTGTGCACTTCCTAGAATTATCTTAGTGGCTTTTAGAAGATTATTCAAACGCTTTTCTACTTTGACTAGTCCATTTATAAAAGGAAGTAAATAATAATACCAACAAAATAATATTTAAGTTTTCTGACATCATGAACACATGCTGCTTAGGAAAGTATCTGACCATAAGAAACTGATAGTTTCTTAAATATTGTTATTAGAAATACTAAATCACTACATCATGAATTTATATTGCAATTCATATCAGTAGCAAAATTATAATTATGAAGTAGCAACAAAATAATTTTATGGTTGGGGTCATCACAGCATGGAAAATTCCATTAAAGACTCTCACAACATTAGGTAGGTTGAGAACCGCGCTCTCAGAGTAATGAGGGTTTTCAAATTATGATCTATTTGGCTAGAAAACATTTTAGGAGTGAACAATATCACTTTAGAGTGTCAAGATTATTAAACAACACACATGAGCTCTCAGTAGAGTTGTGGAACAGGGTGCTCTCAATGAATGTTGTCTTAAAGTATAATTTGTAGGAACTAGGCAATAAGGATAAAAATATTGACAATAATATAAAATATCAATTAAAGTTAAAGTAAGTTCTTTTACAACCCAATAATAACAGAATAACAGCATATTAAACTGCAAATTATAAATAAGACAGAGATGTAGCTTAACAAATTAATATAAAATACAATAACATACGTTCTCTGGTACCAATTTTGAAGTGATTTTTTTTTCCAGTGGGTAAATGCATGTGCACTTGTATTTGTGTATATTCATATCACACAAGTGATCAGTCTAAGAATGAACAGAAATATTTAAGCACTTTTATTTAAACACCAAAATCACACACATATTATAATGCATTTTTATATTTCAGATGTTCTCTAATTATAACATTATTCATGTAGGAGAACAGTATCTTTCTTCAGGTAAAAGAAAAATTCTCCATGGAAACTAGGAGGAAATATAATAAAGTAAAGGAATACAGCAAGACTCATCCTAAAGTTAAGTAAACTTGGCATGTCAGGGACAATATCTCATATTTTATCCCACTTGCCAGCCGCCAAGATAGCTTGTCACATTGTTCTGGATACCTGCAAAAAGATATGAGGTTTCTGGGTAAGTTGATTACTCACAGCTATCATAGGAGCCAAAGTAACAGCTTGTCCTTGTTTTCTGAAACCAGATTCCCACGGGGCAATGTGATGAGACTCAGGTGTTTCTTACCTAGATGATGGGCTGGGCTACAAAACATTGAGACTATAAATCCCGTGGTCTTATGCACACAGTGCTGGCAAAAGGGTCCAACCACCACCTCTCCAGAGTGAGAGACATTACTTTTATCACCTTGGAATTTAAATCTACTGCCAGGAGAGAAATATCTCTGCCTTCCAAGGCTACTTGCTTATAGGAGCATCCTATGAAGACAATCCTGGGGTAACTGGCTGATGATGTTTTTACACATAAAATAAAACCTGTGCAAATGCTAGATATCACTGGAGAAGTGTGACTCAAGAAAACCATCTCCAGTAATTTAAACAAGGTATAAATCAAGTCCATTTGAATATGTAAAATAAAGTTTAGTTAGAAGTAACTATATTAGACTGCAGCTTACCTGTTCAATATTTGATCAAATCTGTCCAAAGACACAGACTGAGTTGCTCTATATAGCTCCATTTGATCTATTTTTTTTCTCCAATTTATATATTGAAGAAATCCATAAGGATCTGGGTTTGGTAGCCTGGCTTTAGATTGGATCTTCATTCTGATCAGATTTTTCAATTAAATCTGTAACTTCTTATGTAAAAAAATCTTCATGAAAATTAAAAAAAAAACCCAGATGTTAGCTAGTTTTATGTCAAGTTGACATAAGCTAGAGTACTGGAGAGTTGTGCTGCTCTGAGGAAACACTTCTCAGAAGATTTCACCTCAATGGTCTCTTCTTAATTACAGCTGATTCTTCAGCCCTAGCTGACCAACATCCATTGTCTCATCAAAACAAAGGTTTTACTTTAGTGGGTCTGGTCTCCTGTTAATCACAGCTGACTCATCACCTCCAGTTGACCAGACACCACAGATTCACACACAAATTTCCCAGTGAAGTCTTTGAGTTCCCCTTAAATGTCACAAACCAGGCCTCTGTCATCTGTATTACTTTCAACCCTCTTATATTCTAAGCTCATACAAAGCAGCCCACTGAGCACAACACTTAATGGCTTTTGCAATCCAAAGTTCTGAAGTTCTTCCACAATCCTTCCAAAAACAACATAGTCAGGTCTGTCATAGCAATATCCCACTTCCGGTACCAACTTTTGCTTAGTTAGGGTTACTACGGTTGTAATAAATCACCACAACCAAAGCAACTTGGGTAGGAAAGGGTTTATTTGGATTATGCTTCCATATTACTTTTCATTATAGAAGGAGATCAGGACAGGAACTCAAACAGGCAGGAAACAAAAAGCAGCAGCTGACACAGAGGCCATGGAAGAGTGTTTCTTACTGGCTTGCTCCCCATAGCTTGCTCAGCCTCCTTTTTTATAGCAGTCAGGACCATCCACAATGGGTTGGGCCCTTCCATATCAATCACTAATTAAGAAAATCCTCTATAGGGTTACCAACAGCCCTTTCTATTTTTCATTTTTTTATTAATTTTTCTTTCCTTCTGACCTCGGTTTCCCCTTCTTCCTTTCCTCCCAGTTCCTTCCTCCCATCTCTTCTCTGTGCCAGATCCACTCCTCCTCCTTTCCCTTCAGAAAAGGGCAGCCCTCCCAAAGATATCAACCAAACATGTCATGTCAAGTCATAATAAGACTACCCACATCCCCTCATATTAAGGCTAGACAAAGCAACCCAGTATGAGGAAAAACGTCCCAGAAGCAAGCCAAAAGAGAGAGTCAGCTTCTTCTCCCACTGCTAGGAGTCCCATAAGAACATCAAGCTACACAACAGTAATATATATCCAGAGGAGCTAGGTCACTCCCATGCAGGCTGCCTGATTTTTGATTCAGTCTCTGTGAGCTTCTATGAGCCCAGGTTAATTCTGTGGTGTGGTGGTATTGTGTTCCCCAAAATATTGTGTATGCTAATAAACTTATCTGGGGTCAGAGAACAAGACAGCCACAATATTAAACATAGAGGTTAGGCAGTGGTAGCATACGCCTTTAATCCTAGCATTCGAGAGACAGAAATCCCTCTGGATCTCTGAGTTCAAGGCCACATTGGAAACGGCCAGGCACAGTGATACACACCTTTAATCCCAGAAAGCCACACCTTTAATCCCAGGGAGTGGTGGTAGAAAGCAGAAAGGTATATAAAGCGTGAGGACCAGAAACTAGAGGCATTTGCCCTGGAGAGGCCTTTGCCCTGGAGAGGCCTTTGGCCTGGAGAAGCCTTTGGCCTGGAGAAGCATGTGGCTGGTTAAGCTTTCAGGCTTCTAGCAGCAGTTCAGCTGAGACCCATTCTGGATGAGGGCTCGGGGCATCCAGTCTGAGGAAACAAGACCAGCTGAGGATTCAGCGAGGTGAGATAGCTGTGGCTGGTTCTGTCTCTCTGACCTTCCAGTGTTCACCCCAATACCTGGCCCGGGTTTGATTTTATTAATAAGAACTTTTTAAGAGTCATGCTACACTGTGGTCTGGGTTCTTTAGGTTTTTTTAGGGGGGAGGGTGTCCTTGACTCCTCTGGCTCCTTCATTATCATCTTCCACAGGATTCTCCATGCTCCATCTAATGTTTGGGTGTGGATCTCTGCATCTGCTCCCATTAGTTGTTGAATGAAGCCTCTCTGATGACGATTGTGATAGGGTCTGGTCTACAAGTATAGCACTGTATCATTAGAAATTCTGTCTTTCTTTCTTTCTTTCTTTCTCCATTACTTTCTTTATTATTTATTATTATTATTGTTGTTATTGTTAGTATTATTATTATTATTATTATTATTATTATTATTATTTTGCTGGTCCTGGGTCTTGTTTGGTTCTATGCTTAGTCTCTGGGCTATCCAGTCTCAGGTTCCAGGCCCTCCAGGCTATGTCAGGAGTGGGCTCCCTCTAGTGGCATGGATCTCAAGTTTTGTCAGTCATAGGTTGGTGACTCCCATAAGTTCTGTGCCACCATTAGCCCAGTGCATTTGCAGGCAAGACAAATTGTAGGTCAAAGGTTTTGTGGCTGGGTTGGTGTCCCAATCCCTTCACTGGATGCCTTGCCTAGTTACAGAAGATGGCCAGTTCAAGCTCTATATCCTCCATTACTAGACATCTTCACTAGGGCCATCCTCACGGGTTCTTGGGCGTTTCCATTGCATGAGGTTTCTTTTTTTTTAAGAGATATTCTATTCATTCTACATATCAACCACAGATTCCCCTGTCCTCCCTCCTCCCACCCCCAGCCTTCCCCCCAACCCACCCTCCATTCCCACCTCCTCCAAGGCAAGGTCTCCCATGGGGAGTCGGCAGAGCCTGGTAGTAGGTAACAAGGAGGGTTAGAGGAGGACGCATGGATCTCTCTGAGAAGGGGAAATCGAATATATTTTGTGGGTGGACTGAGGGCAGGTGAGAATGGGAATACGAGGGATCAGGTAGAAAGAGGTGGAGGAAAAGAGAACTGGGAGAGACAGCTGGAATTGGGTGAGGTAGAAACCTCATGCAGTTCAAGTGAACATGCCAGTATCATGGGATGACCACCAAGAACAGCAGCAGGTATAGAGTGGAGCTGGCCTAAGCCTAGGAGACAACTTGTGTTTTCTGCAGAGACAGAGGCAGGGAAGTGACCCAGGTGCTTTGGAGGAGCCCAGAAGATCATGAGTGAATCCCAGATATTGGATATTGAATTATTTACACTGTGAGAGTTTGATTTTGATTTTTTCAGATTATGACTGTGCTCTGGTTCTTCCCACATGAAGTAAGAAAATATTTAACGTAATTTTGACTTTTTCCAAGAGCCCACAGTTGCTCTCAACTGTGGATTTTTAAAGAGACTGGGTAAGTATCCATATGATGTTTTCAAATGGTCTAATGA
>CABHPH010127845.1:13940-23982 GCA_902168325.1 Peromyscus nudipes | reverse complement strand
TGTGAGCCCATGTGAGCCCATGTGAGCCCTGCTGAGTTGATTTGGTGGTCCAGATTCTCCTGCTGTCCTCCTCCCCCCAACCCTTTCCCCACTCGTCTGCAGGGTTCCCTGATCTTTGACGGGAGTAATACCCTCATGACAGTGATGAAGAAAGACTCATCTCTTCCATGAGGAGACGAAGGCACTCAGATAAATAGTTGTTAACTTTTGACTCTCACACCTGGTGTTTTCTATAATCAAATAAGGTGTGTTTTACACATAACTGGACTCAGCTGACATTAAGATCTCAGGAGAAGTCTTTCACACTTGCAGTGATGGGGCAGAAGCACCCGGCACTGTGAAGACCACTCCTACTTCCACTGCACATCACTCCTTCATTACTGAGAAAATCAACTTTATTGTTTCATTTCTGGAACACCAATTTGGTGCAATCCCCTAGGTTACCCAACTGTGTAACCACCTGATAAGCTGATTACCAAAAATATATTCTCTTGTTACAAAGGCTTGGAAAATGAGACCATCTGTATCATCTTCATTGAAATTTATAATTTAGTTTAGCATACTAAAGGTTCATGGAAGTTCTGGAATTTAAAAAATGCACAGTAAGAGAAGAAAAATTACTTAAATTTATTTTGCCAAACCACTCTGGACTTGTTCGGTCAGTGTATAAATTGATGACATGACCACTCCGTGGTATGCTTAAGGGGAAGATTTTTATTTTAGATATGAGAGAGAGAACAGCCAAAGGCATCTGAAAGATTCCAGAGAGAGTGGGTGAACATAGCAAACATAGCAGGGTTGTAAGGAGAATGAACAGCTGCAGGGAGAGAAGACTGTGAGCTGGCGTGGGGGGGTGGGGGTGGGGCAGTGGAGTTTAGTGTAGAGGAGGAGGTGAAAAGGGCAAGGAGGCTAGCATGAACTTTGAAATGTGTACCAGGTATTTTTGAGACTGAAGGAGTCTGGAGGCCGGCTTGCACTGTGGTATGCTAATAGGCACCCGAGAGAGCTATTTGTTCCTTCTGCCAGTGAAAAGGGAAATGACTCCTTTTGGTAGAGGGGGACCAGCCTCATAAGTTCTGGAGGAATGCTGGCTTTTCTCTTACCACTGGAAATCCTCCTATGGTCCAGGTTGAGGTGATCTCTGGATATTTGGACTGCCTTTTGGAATTTGGAGAAATGGAGTTTCTTTTGGATGTGATAGTCAGTGATAGGATTCTTCACTGTATCTGAAAGTCTGCGTTTCTTTTCTTGCATTTTTTTTTAAAGATTATAATCAATAAGATAGCTGAATACACTCCAGGTTAAAGAACCGAACCTGGAGTGTTAAGAAACACTTGTATAAACTATCATTCAAAATATGGTGTGCCTTTTGGAGAACGCATTTGAGTATGTATGAAACAGCACAAACCATACTGTGTTCCAGCATTTGGGGCATGATGAGCAATGCCTCTTGTTCTGGCTGAGCCATGTGCCCTTGGCCTTGCTTCAGGCCACTACATCAGCCTTTTTCCCTTGACCTGCCAGAAAGCTCTCTCTTCTTTCCCTTTCCACTATTCAAATTCCAGGCAACTGTGGGGCTTCAATCAATTGGCAGATTGTAAAATATTGTTGCCCTAGAGCAAGTCACAGGTTCTTATCATGCTTTTCCCATTAGTGACTGAAGAAAAGAGAATCTTTTAATGTGGGCCTGTGGTCTGTTTGAACCGTGTGTGAGCATTATTCTCTCCCCTCCTCTTACTGTAAGCATTATTCCCTGATAACCAAGACAAATGGGAAAAAGGGAAGGACAGGAGAAAGAAAGAAATGCAGGACAAAAGTGTATGTTTTAGTACACACTTTATGACTATGAGGTTTTACAGAGCAGAGTAGAATTCTGGGACCTGATCTCAGTTCTAATTCTTACATTGTTAATAGGAAAAACATTTTGGATTTAGATAAACATATGAAGAATTTAAATAGCTTATTTTTTGTAGCATGAATCTTAACAGGTCTTATTAATAAAATCAAACCTGAAGCCAGGTAATGGGGTCAATGCTGGAAGATCAGAGAAGCAGAACAAGCCACAGCCACCTCACCTTGCCAATTCCTCAACTGATTCTGTTTCCTCAGACTGGAAGCCTCTGAATCCTCATCCAAATGGATCTCAGCTGAACTGCTGCTAAAATCCTAAAAGCTTAACCAGCACTAGTTCCTGGTTTTCACGCCTTATATACCTTTCTGCTTTCTGCCATCACTTCCTGGAATTAAAGGCTCTTGTTACCACGCCTGGCTGTTTCCAGTGTGGCTTTGAACTCACAGAGATCCAAATGGATCTCTGCCTCTGGAGTGCTAGGATTAAAGGCGTGTGTGCCACCATTTTTTTGGCCTCTATATCTAGTGGCTGTTCTATTCTCTGACCCCAGATAACTTTATTAGGGTGCACAATATTTTGGGGAACACAATATCACCACGTTTTTTTTTTTTTGGTTTTTCGAGACAGGGTTTCTCTGGTAGTTTTGCGCCTTTCCTGGAACTTGCTTTGGAGACCAGGCTGGCCTCAAACTCACAGAGATCCGCCTGCCTCTGCCTCCCGAGTGCTGGGATTAAAGGCGTGCGCCACCACCGCCCGGCCACCACATTTTTTATTAGCTATGTGTTTTTGGATGAAATAGCCTTAATGCTTTACATTTAAAAGAGTAGGACTAGATAGAGAGGTAGCTCAGTGGCTACAAATACTTTCTGCCATTACAAAGGACACAGGTTCTGTTCCCTGCACCCACATACTAATTCAACAACCTGTAACTTTAGGGGAAACATCAAATCTTTTGTACTCTACAAATACTAGAAAAACACCTGGTACACATGCATGTATGTAGGCAAACACTCATCACATAAAATGAAAATAAAAATTAAAATAAATAAACCTTTAAAGGATAGATAATACAGTATTTTTTTCTAAATAGATTCATGACAATACTTATCCATGCTTCATATGATTAGGGTATTGACAGGAGTGACAAGCTACTAATTATGCTACTGCCACATCCTAGGTTAAGTGCTTTCAAAAAGACTTACTTGCTTTATCTACATAGCACACAAGATAGACACATAGGGTCACACAGCTAAGAATGAGAAATGAAGTCCAACATAGTGAGTCTATATCTCTGTCCGTACTGCTGTAATATCAAAGCTACACAATGGAAGTGATTATATTTGCCCAAACTTTTCAGCCTTCAATGAAATTAAACGTTTGTTTCTCTATGGTTTCCCAGAATGTAAAATCATTCTCTAGCCATTTGGAGATACTTATGATAATGGTCCTGATTTAGCAAATGGATATAAATTGTTTCAGTTATCTGGGAAGAAGTGACTGCTTCTCCAGTAGTCTGTTTCTTGTACAAAGAAGGTCCCAACTCATGTACCAAAAATGATCATTTCCTGCAGTGAGTATGCAAGGTGATAAATTCATATAGGTATAACAACATGTTAAATAATCAACATTTGATTATTTCTAAGCCAGATAAAGGAAAAGGAATTTGGCCTAAACTATGATATAACATAGATCTAGCTTATTTTTCATCCAAACAACCAACCAACCACCCAACCAACCAACCACCCAACCAATCAACCAACCAATCAATCAATCAATCAGCATTTAAAGGGTTTAATTCCTTGTTAGCTTCAGAGATCATCTAAATTGTAAAATCTGTCACATTTCATTATGTTACATATTTGTGTCTTTTGCTCTGTTGCATCAGGATTAAAATAGAACAGAAAGAACAAAAGAAAGTGCTAGAAGGTCTGAGGTTGACTTACTGCTTTCTTTTTCTGTGGCTTGGCTTCAGAATATAATTTTTATACTCATTCCCTTTATTTAAAAGAGCAAGCAGATCAGTAAATGAGTGAATTATATAGTATCAGTAGGTATACATTAATAAAAATACAGACACTAGGTATACTTTTTGACCTCTAATTTCTTTCTATTCTGGACGGAGTATCTGGCTCAATTTTTATTGTAACTGTGTGAAGAAATCCCACAATTATGCGTGTTCTGCTGTCACAGAAATACTGTGTAGAGAACTAATTCACATTGCTGAAAAATGCTCTAATATCTCCAGGTATCACACTTCTGTTTGAGTATCAAATTGGGCTATGTAAGTGTTATTTTTGCTTGTTTTCTCTGTCTGTCTGCCATCAAAGGGCTTTCCCAGTGTCTTGGAGGAACCTCTCCTGCAGAACAATAATACCATCCGAGGTTTATAAATGACTCACTTTCTTCCTAGTCAAGCATTTCTCTCATCTGTGAAATAGGAGAAAAGAAGGTAATAGGATTCTTCCAGATTTGCCAGGGATCTGCAGAACAGACCAGAGCAGTTCCTCTACTCATCAAACAAGCACACCTTTTAAATCTGTTCTTATATTCATTGACTGCATCTCTGTGTGGGTTAAAGTCTTTCCTAAGAATCTATTAATACATGGTTTTTATTCCTGGAAGCTTTGGGGATGACATCTGTATCTCAGAGTTCTGAAGCCTCATGTATGCCTGGGTGAAAATGTCATTAGTTACCATGAGAACAAACCCAAAAGAATGCCTTTTATCTTATTTTATAAAATGTTTCTTCCCATTTTCTTTGTATTATGCTTTCTGATAATTCTGACAGACAGCAATTGAACTTCCTAAATCATTCACCTATTAGTTTGTCTCTAGTTTATATACTACTGTGTCAAAATTCTCATCAATGTTTTCAAAACTTTAATGGAAGATTTTTTTTTAGTAACCTGTTATTTTTCACAGAATAATGTCTTTTGTGGCTGTTTGTAAATATTAATTACATAACCACTTTTCAAAGTGCATTTCTTTTTTTTTTTTTTTTTTTTTTGGTTTTTCGAGACAGGGTTTCTCTGTGTAGCTTTGCGCCTTTCCTGGAGCTCACTTGGTAGCCCAGGCTGGCCTCGAACTCACAGAGATCCGCCTGCCTCTGCCTCCTGAGTGCTGGGATTAAAGGCATGCGCCACCACCGCCCGGCTCAAAGTGCATTTCTTATGTTGCATTTATTTGCATTAATTTTTGTCTTTTCAAGTTTAATAACATCTATGCTGAAACCTTTCTTTAGTGTCGGGAAGTTCTTAACCGTCTTTCACTTCCAGGATTGAAAAACTGAAGCCTTAAGTCTGGAGTTTCCACACAATTTACTTGTGGGCTCCTGTGGAGGTGACCAGGCAGGGTTTATCTGCTTGCCTAGGCATGTTCAGTCTTTAGTACTTATGTATCTTCTTAGGAGTTACATTTTTATCTCCTTTCCTAGGTAGAGTGGTTGAAGTCTTGCTTTAAGGGATGTGTAGGAAAAACCATAGTTCTATGTGTATAAAGTTTTTTCGTGACTACTGAATTGTGGTCTTATACTCGGCATTTGGTGCCCTCTCCTGCCATAGATTTAAAGCCTTTTTTTTTTTTTTTTTTTTTTTTTGCTTTTCAATTCTACGAAACAGTATTAATATATAGTCTTTTAGACGGTCTGACCACTCTTTTACGCTGTTGTTCAAACACTTTTGTTTTTAGGAAGTCCGTACATTCTACAGCACCTACTGCTTCCACTTTCCATTCCTCACATTTTATTGCCTAAATGCACCACTGCATGTTTGCCTCCCTCCAGTAGAGTGTCAGTCTTTAACAAGGTTTTTAAAATTTCTCTTGTTTCAGTAATTAATCACCTTGTATTCACCAAGTTTTCATCTCTAAGGACTGTTGACAACATCGCATATATGTGTCTGTTCCATAGTCTCCCCAAGCCTCATTCTTTCTCCTCTTCCCCTTCTTTCCTGCTGTCATTTTAGTAGGACAAAGTGTAGAACGATGCATGCCCTTAACCCACACTGTTTACCACACTTTCTCTTTCATTTTATGTGAAAAATCTCCCAAGTCCAGTTATACTGGAACATTTTGACGGCTCTAAGATAGGGTCTCGTCATGCAGTCCTGGTTATCTTGCAGCTATGTAGACTATATAGACCAGGCTGATCTCAAACTCACAGAGACTTATTTGACTCTGCTTCCCAAGGAGCATTGGAATTAAAGGCATAAGCTACCATGTGCAGCCCCCTCTTTAAATTCATTGGTCTTTGGAGATCATTAGAATATATTGTAAGTGAATTTGGTTTGCCTGGATATAGGATTTATACTAGTGTTTATGAGATGTTCATTGTTTTGAATGTGAGGTATATGATGATCCTTGGCGGGAGTCTGAAACTAACATATTTGATCCACCTAGTTTCTGTGCAAAATGGCTATGGATTAAAAACTATTTGGGGGAGATATCATAATAATGGAATTAAATTGATATTTTCTTGGAAGCATCCCACAGTAAGAAATTTTAAACAACTTAATCTTCTCCCAAGTAGCTTTACTGAAAATGGAGATGAAGAAACACAGTATTCATTTGGAAATGATGGTTCATACAGAGCATGAAATAAAAACGGGTGGGTATAAAGCAAACAAGGATGGTGGCCACTGTGGAAAAACACATCATATGTACTTCTATTTAAAAAACACTGCCGGGCGGTGGTGGCGCACACCTTTAATCCCAGCACTCGGGAGGCAGAGGCAGGCGGATCTCTGTGAGTTCGAGGCCAGCCTGGGCTACCAAGTGAGTTCCAGGAAAGGTGCAAAGCTACACGGAGAAACCCTGTCTCGAAAAAACCAACCCCCCCCAAAAAAAAACATTGTACACAGACATTGTTAGGCCTTTCAGGTAAAAATGCTTCAAAAAATACTTGACTACAGACTGTGAGTGGAAATCTCTTCCTTTTGTTTGGTTCATCTCTTCCCATGCTTGGTGGGGATGGATCAAGTCATCTTCCCAGAGTTTTCTAAAAGGTGAAGATATCCTGCTAGCTTGGAATTATTTTATCAAAAAATAATACAATGTTTTATTAATTCTTAGAAAATTTCCTATAACACATTGTGATCATGCTCATCCCTCTCTTCTTCCTCTAAATGTTTTTGGATGATACTACTTTTCGCCAGACATCTTGACCCCCTGGCTCTTTCCATCTTCCACCATCTCTTCTGTGGCATTCCCTGAGTCACAAGTATAGGGGTTTATTGTAAATGTGTTGATTGGGATGGGCATCTTATGGTCAGTTGTTCTTTGCATTTTGACCAATTGTGGCTTTCCTCAATGATCTCCATCTGCTGCAAAAGAAGCATCTTTGATGAGTGGGAAGAGCTACACATATTTGTGAATTTAAGAATAAGTATTTAGAGAGCCATTAGAAATTATTCTGATTTAGGAAAATAGCAGTAGTAGATAGATCATCTTCTGACATCCATGGCTTTACCAGCCATAGGTAGTTTGGCCAAGTTTACAGTACCAAGCATGAATTCCTCCCTATTGTGTAGGCCTTAAATCCAATTGGGTGGCTGTTATAATATCCCAGGATATGAGGGCCACTATTGTACCTTCCATAACATCTTGCCTTTCTGGTCATTGTGGTTTGTGGACATAATAGCTGGATAGAACTATTGGTTGCCTTTTCTCCTTGGTATCATGTATAGTTCAGATGCTATGAGAGGCAGTGTTTAAGAGAGGAGGCTTCTGGTCCCATCCACACTAATTCCTCCAAGTTCTGTATCTGAAATGTGTGGTGTTTTTTTAGCAACAAAGTCTTGCCTTTTTTATGGTAGGCAACCAAGGGCAATGGAATTAGTCTGAATTGTTTTGTAACACTTTTGGACTCTCTTGGTTAGCAACTCAAAAAGTTTCCCATGCCTGGCACTGGGATTTTTATTAGTCTATGGGTTATAGAGAAAAATGTCAGCCTAAGCATCATAACTTCAATTAAACTATCTATCTATCTATCTATCTATCTATCTATCTATCTATCTATCTATCTATCTATCTATCTATCTATCATCTGTCATATTTATCTGTCTGTCTGTCTATCTATCCTCCTCCTCATCTATCTGTAATGCTTATGTGTGTGTGTTTTCCTTTCTCTTACCTTATCCCCCTTTATTCTCCTCTCCCTTTTCTAGGTAACTCATCTCACCCATTTTTTTTCTGTTTCTCTTCATAGTTACTGTGTTTTTCTTTCCCCTCATAACAAGAGCTCCTGTATCTCCCCACTCCCCACTGTGGTTCCTTTTTATTTTCTTGATATCTACAGTTACTCTCAATTATATATATACATTTAAAAATTTGGAACTAGAAAATACAAATAGAGAAAACATTCAGTGTTTGTCTTTCTCAGTTTGGGTTATGTCACTCAGTATAATAAACAACTCTTTGTATACTCTTTACTGAGAGAACAATGTAGAAATGCATAAAGAATCATTTTCCTTTTCATTTTTTAATGGCAGATATGATTCCTATTATCAGTGTGATAGTTTTATCATTGCTATTCCTAAGAAAACCAATATTTTTACATCTGTTCCCTACTTCCCTTCCTCTCTCCCTCCCTCCCTTCCTCCCTCTTTCCTTCCCTCCCTTCCTCTCTTCCTCCCTCCCAACCTCTCTCTCTTTCATACACATACATATGTGCCTCTATATATGTTTCATGATGTTTTGCAACCTTGGTCACCTAAAATACAGGGTAATCTACAGTATAAATTATAAAAATGATACTAGCATAATATAATTTTGTCTAAAAACCAGTATTTAATCATACAATCTTTGAAAATTCTTTTATTATATGTATTTTTCTGTGTGAGTATTTGTACAACAGTGCACATATGATGTGGTCAAAGGACAACTTGCAGGAGTTGGTTTTCTCCTCCCACCATGGGGGTCGTGGCAATTAAGACTTGGCAACAAATACCTTTACTGATTGATCCATCTTGCTGGCCATTACATCATAAATCTAATGAATTATTTTAATGCAATCTAAGTGTATATTTTTTTTTTACCAGAGATGTAGAGTGTTTTCCATTAAAAATCATTTTACTTTCTCCATGTTCATAAACCTCAGGTTAATACACATGTAATCAAGAATCTTCATGTAACTAAAACTAGTTCCCTGAGGCTTTCATTTCATTGGTTTTACCTGTGTTGGAAGTAGATTATTGATCCCCTCAGATATTTTCTAATAAAGTATTTTCTTCTTTTCTCTTTAGAACAACTAGCAAAATCAAATATGAAAACAGAAAAAATACCAGGTAGAATAATATTATGTGTATTACCTGGATATACATCTTACTTTTTTCTTTTGAGTTCAGTAAAATTTTCTTTCAAAATGATTGACTCTTCTAGTAAAATGAAGGATGGATTTATCAATTCTATATCGATGCAGTTTGTGAATTGGTACAGCTATCTTAAATGTCAATTTGACTCATGGTAACTTTCACCAGTACATGGCGTTATAGCTACGGCATCATGGTGACCTCATGCATAGGAGCAAATAGAATATTTAGATGGAAAGAGTGGTCAGAGCTTTACAGCCATTACCAATGTTATTCAGTGTGGGGATAAATGTCCTTTCTATGGTTCGAGGAAATCTCAGACCAAAACCTTTTGGAAAGTGCTATTGTTTATTTTTCTCTGGGGCACAAAATCAATGTGCTTTTTCTCTATTTCAGAACTGCTACATTAAAATGTCATGACATATGTGTTTAAAATGTAAAATCCATAAAAAGGAAAAAAATCCATTTAATGTTGATGGTATTTTACTCTTACCCTTTCTTCATGGTACAAAAAGTTTTCCTTCTCCTTCATTCATGACCAGTTTTAAAAGTCATTTGTTTACAGATGTCTATAGAATGCTCTGCTTTTTACTGGGGTCTGTTGAGAGGAGGGTGATGCTTCCACCACCAGCTAACTTGTTTTCTTAACTGGAAATGTTTATTTTTTATTTTTTCTACCTACTAAGAGAGACTGCTTGGATTTATGGTTCATGATTTGCTTTTAACCTATTCAGAAACTTCTGGTTGTTTGTATAAGGGGATATAAGGAAAACACACACACACACACACACACACACACACACACACACACACACCCACACACACACACACAGAGAGAGAGAGAGAGAGACAGAGACAGAGAGAGAGATATTTAGAAGTTTGTGGG